>NMUG010011722.1:0-10551 GCA_002855965.1 Monotropa hypopitys
CTGTGAGGGTCCATCCCATCCTCGGGAGATAACAGAAAGAAAGTAAGGAGCTGCACGACTAAGAACCCTGCATGTACCTCAAAAATCCAACGGCTGACTAAGATCCAGATCCAAACATCCTCCTAGTCCCTGAAACAACCCGTGGGGGGGGGGACCACGCAGGTCTGAGCAAACCACGGGGTCAGTAAATAAACTCCTGACCACTACCAAACATGCACAGGTGGTGCATGCCTAGGAGGGGTCAGCACAAGTAGAAAATCTGTAAAGGAAAGCAGCAGTAGTGGCAACAACAACAGTAGTAGTGGCAGCAAGTAAAACTGGAGCAAGTGAGAGAGAAAGAGAGAGTAACACAAAGTAGTAAAGGTGACCGGGCTACAAGTCCGTCTACTAACCTCCTCAAGTGCAAGGGAAGTAAAGGTGTCAAGCCAAATGGCTAATCCAACTCACTCACAAGTCGTCACAACGTGCTCTCTGCTAAGGGAAAGAGGTCTACAATCTAAATAGATAAGGTACCCAAAGGACTACTAGATAAGAGTCCACAAACGTATGATGTATATATAAGGGTGCACATACTCAAGGGACAGCTAAGCATGATTCCACTAACCATCTATTCAAGTGTTCATTTCCTATTATTGGCCACTTGTTAACGTTGTACGTCGTTCACTCCAAGTAATGTACTGCATAGAGGAAGTCCTAGACAAGGCATTCCACGTCATTCATTTAGATCCCAAGACTCCTAGACAAGGTGTCTGATCCATATAGTGTTTTCCTCGAATCCGTAAACACGTTCTATCATGATGTTCCTTTGTTTCCCAAGACCCCTAAACAAGGCGTCTATCAAGGACTCCTAAACAAGACGTCACATAATTGTCAATGTATCATTTGAAGTCCTGAACAAGGCACTCCATATCTCTTTGATGTTGGTGGACTATGAAGGTATATTCATGTTTTCTTTCTTTATTCCATATAAGATGTCTTACCGGAATCCTAACCAAGGTATTCCATTTTGTTTTCATTATGTTATGAACCCTTGAACAAGGCGTGTAACGACCTAGAATTATGAACAATTTCTTAAATGCCATTATTGTTGATATCGAGCCTCACTCGATGAAATTCAATGGTTCGAGGTAGTTAGAGTCCCCGGTAGTGGATGACGTTGTCCTAGGTTGTTCCGGCAATGTGCCGAGGGTCTTCTAGGCCTATTTTGACTCCAAAGTATTTTCTGAATTCGAAAATGTTCTTCATCAATGCCGTAGAGAATTCAATTATGAATCCAACTCAACTTGAATCGTCTCACTCGGAGTTCGGACGAAGAAGTTATGACCAAAATACTCCCGAAAAATGAATTTTTGGTTCAGGAGGTTTCGTCCGGACCATGGGGGTTTCGTCCGGACGACCATAACCTTCGTTCGGACGACGGTCTGCAGAAGTGTGCGATTTTGCTTGTTTTTAGTGAGGGGCACTTTGGTAATCTTGCCCTAACTCGTTTTTTAGCCCCCAAAAACATCCAGCACCTTCCTTCTTCTTCATTTTTGGAGCCCTAGACCTCTCTCTTCTCCCTCCTCTATTAATGGGGATTTTCTTTCTCCTTCAAACCCAAGGGCTTCCAAGCCTTGGATGAAATTTCTTTCTCCTCCGAGAGTATTTTGGTCATAACTTTTTCGTCCGAACTCCGATTGAGACGATTCAAGTTGAGTTGGATTCATAATTGAATTCTCTATGGCATTGATGAAGAACATTTTCAAATTCAGAAAATACTTTGGAGTCAAAATAGGCCTAGAAGACCCTCGGCACATTGCCGGAACAACCTAGGACAACGCCATCCACTACCGGGGACTCTAACTACCTCGAACCATTGAATTTCATCGAGTGAGGCTCGATATCAACAATAATGGCATTTAAGAAATTGTTCATAATTCTAGGTCGTTACACGCCTTGTTCAGGGGTTCATAACATAATGAAAACAAAATGGAATGCCTTGGTTAGGATTCCGGTAAGACATCTTATATGGAATAAAGAAAGAAAACATGAATGTACCTTCATAGTCCATCAACATCAAATAAATATGGAGTGCCTTGTTCAGGACTTCAAATGATACATTGACAATTATGTGACGCCTTGTTTAGGAGTCCTTGATAAGTAGACGCCTTGTTTAGGGGTCTTGGGAAACGAAGGAACATCATGATAGAACGTGTTTACGGATTCGAGGAAAACACTATACGGATTAGACACCTTGTCTAGGAGTCTTGGGATCTAAATGAATGATGTGGAATGCCTTGTCTAGGACTTCCTCTATGCAGTACATTACTTGGAGTGAATGATGTACAAAGTTAATGAGTGGCTAATAATAGGAAATGAACACTTGAATAGATGGTTAGTGGACTCATGCTTAGCTGTCCCTTGAGTATGTGCACCCTTATATATATATAAATCACACGTTTGCGGACTCCTATCTAGTAGTCTTTTGGGTACCTTATCTATTTAGATTGTAGACCTCTTTCCCTTAATAGAGAGCAGGTTGTGACGACTTGTGAGTGAGTTGGATTAGCCATTAGGCTTGACAACTTTACTTCCCTTGCACTTGAGTAGGTTAGTAGACGGACCTGTAGCCCGGTCACCTTTACTACTTTGTGTTACTCTCTCTTTCTCTCTCACTTGCTCCAGTTTTACTTGATGCCACTACTACTGTTGTTGTTGCCACTACTACTGCTTTCCTTTACAGCTTTTCTACTTGTGCTGACCCCTCCTAGGCATGCACCACCCGTGCATGTTTGGTAGTGGTCAGGAGTTTATCTACTGAGCCCGTGGTTTGCTCAGACCTGCGTGGTCCCCCCTCACAGGTTGTTTCAGGGACTAGGAGGATGCATGGATCTGGATCTTAGTCAGCCGCTGGATTTTTGAGGTACATGCAGAGTTCTTAGTCGTGCAGCTCTTTCCTTTTTTTCTGTTTTCTCCCGAGGGTGGGATGGACCCTCACAACACTTCACTTTGTAGTTCTACACTATTGTAGCCGTGTACGGCATTTATAGTCTTCCGCTTTTCTTTGATATTGTATCACTTGTATCATGAAATGTAATGAGAACAGAATAGAATGTGTAGATACTACAAGTAATGTTTCCCCCTGCTTTTATTTAAATTATTTTAAAAAAAATGGTTTGAAAATCTGGGGCGTGACAA
Organism: Monotropa hypopitys; assembly: GCA_002855965.1. NCBI lineage: Eukaryota > Viridiplantae > Streptophyta > Magnoliopsida > Ericales > Ericaceae > Monotropa > Monotropa hypopitys. Next base: position 3,178 of record NMUG010011722.1, read on the forward strand.
CTTGGTATCAGAGCTTTCGATTCGAATACCTTGGAATCATGGGGAGACGCCTAGTCTCCATGGGTTTTCTTGGTCATTACATTGTTCTTTCATCGTGTTTATGTGCTTGTGACGCACACTTGCTTTTTGGTTCCGCTTCTTGTTGGTACTCTATTTACTTGTCTCCTTCCACGAATGTCGAGTTTCTCTATCCCTGGAAAGTCGAGTGTTGATCCTTATGGCAAGTTCAGTTGCCTTGTAGTTGTTAGATATCTCGGTATCCCTACTCTTGGCATCTTCGATGTATTCTTTGACGGTCTTGTGCTATTATGGTCTCCTCTAGGATTGCTGGAGTCGAGTAGGTATCGGCAGTGGGTTGAAACCCTTTGGAAAATCTTGAGGTGATTATAGTGGTTTCTTTTACCTTGGCGCTATATAGGTACGAATCTCGATCTTATGATGACGTAGTAGAATTTTCTTGCGAAGTTCTGGCACTAGTAGGCAATTCTTAGCACCTTGTCGATCCCCTTGAGAGTAGGTGGCATGAAATTGTGGTAGGATTGGCTTGTTGGTCCATAGAAATTCATGCTTGTTCCATACTTTAATGAGATCTTTAAGGCGTTGTCGTAATTTTTCTGGTTTCCCTCTTTTAAGGAGGTTGAGTTGCCTGCATTGGCCTGTGAAGTGAGATGTCGCAACGTCTTTGTTCGTTAGCACGTGAGTGTAAGTGCGACGGTAACGCATCCTTTTTGCCTGGACGTGGTTTCACGATGATTCGTAGTCAGTAAAATCGTTCGAGATTCGATGTAGACGTTTGTGAATTGAAGTTTGGAGTTGTTGTTTTCGTGGCAACCAGACGCTTCGTGGAAGCTGCTTGTTCGTCTCGTGCCCGTTTGAACTTCGCAATGACCTGTATTGATTGCTAGCCGTGTACTAGCCTCTCGGAAAGATTTCTTCGCTCGACTTTTCTCTGCCCGATGGCTTGCACTGTGCAGTTGCAGCAAATCTCGGAGGTGATCCTCTCGTATCCTGTTGGTTGGGTCTCGATCTCGTGTTACAGCGCTCCCTGGATGTGTTCAACTCATTCTTATGCGGCAGCGCTCCGTCAGTGCGGCCTTGTCTAGGTCAGCCAGTTGATTCTCTACTTCGTATGATTATGATCCCTTGTTTCTTCGGATCTGTTCTTGTGCGGCACGGTGCCGGCAATACGGCAAGTTTTGTACCCAGCACGGAAATGGACAACTTGATCCCGCCCTTACGTTCCACAATGTCTTATTCCGATCGGCGACGCTTTGGCTCGGTAATCCCCCAGTGCGGTTGTGTTCTCGTTCAGCTGGCTCTTATCTGGCCATGTGTTTGTGCGGCCGTGTTTCATTCGGCTTTTCCCTTGCGCGGCAATAGATGCTATTCGGTTGGAGCACTTTTCTGTTCGGTTTTGTTCATCGTGAACTCTTTTTGGCAACGTCGTATGCGGCAATCACCCCATCTTGTCCTGTTCAGCCGTGTCCAGCTCGGTGGTGACTTTAGTGTCCACACCCGATCGGGAGTTGTCCCTTTTCTCTTCGGTGTGGCACTTGGCTTGGTTGATACTGACATTCTTTCAATGTGATCTCTGTACTTCGCTGATTGACGTATTCGGACTTTGGTCTCTTGCGTGGCATGAAATCCCCATTGAATGATAGTATCTCTGTGACTTACCCATGGATTGTGCTATAACCGTGCGGCTCCTCCTTCGAGTGCTCTATCGACAGTAAACTGTGGAGCGTGGACTTCCAGGCATAGCGTGGATCAATTGCGATGCCGTTTTCTATAAATATCAGAGTGGCGCAGCGGCAACAAGGAAATTCAAGTTGGCAAATTGTTTGTTTCTAGACTTCGGTTCGAGAGAGGAACCAATCTTGGCAATGCTCCTGTTGGCATCCACTCCTTCGTTTTAGCGGTTTGTTTGGCGGTGCAGCGACTTTCGTGCAAATATCGCTTCCCTTCTTTAGAATTGTGGTGGGTAACAACCCTCTCTTGGATTCGCGGTCTCTTGGTGGATTTCTTGACCGAGTGTCAAAGTCCTTCGTGTTATTCTGGTTGCTGTTACTGAACGACGTTGATCTTGCCTCCACTTGTTCAGTTGAATGTACTCTTGGAATTCCTATCGATCTCGCGAATCGCTTTGGAACCTGTGACGTGGGTAGACTGTTGTGGATTGGGAGCGAGTGGTTGAGTCGTCTATTCTTGCACCTTCTGTGTAGAATTGACTGTTTGTGTTATTTTTTTGATCATGCGACTATGGATGATCCAAGGAGGTTGAGTGGAGTACGTGTCCGACCGACACACCTCTAACTCAAACCCTTGTGTCACTTGATGTCATATTGGGTGCGTGTGTGGGGACGTATATGTCCACCTATGTATATCTATGTATATGTGTGTGGGTGTTCGTGGGAATTAGCGGTGCGAAAATTGTATAAAAACACATGTATGAAAATGGTGAAACAACAAAAATAACAAATACCGTCGATTGTATCCCCGCCTATTCCTGCTCCTTGCACTTGTTGCTTTCGGCCAATGGCCTTCTATTTCTGAGCTCATTTGGGGCCACTATCTCTTGTTGTGTCATTGGTAATCGTGATTGTTGTGTCAATTTGGGAATTGCCCCTTTGTCCTTTGTGCGACACACAATTGGATTTTGAATCTGGCATATGCCCATGGTTGATCGTCCGTTCTCAAGGAGAACTCGTGGCTTGTTGTCTCATTGCTTGGTAATCGTCCTTACAAGAGTCTTGCACATTGGTTGACTCTCGTATCGTTGGAACTGTGTTCCTGCAGTGTTTGTCACTTGGAAGAGAATTACTCTCTTTGTTGCCGTCTTGTTGGTAGTTTCTTTGGAAAATTTTGATGGCTTAATTGATTGTCGATTGGCTTGTTGAGAAATATTGTCCTCCTCATTGTTGCTTTACAAATTGTTGGTCAACTCCTTTTGAGAAGTATGACTCTCTTCGTTATTACATCATTGTTGAATTGACGGCCGTATCGGTGTTCCTTGTATCGGGAAGTATCCCTTTCGATCTTGTCTCGTGGTTTATGGTATGGACATGAACTTGCTCTTCAGCGTTTCGATGCACTTCTATCCCTAGTAAATTTCGGGGATGAAATTCTGTTAAGGAGGTTGAGATGTAACGACCTGAAATTCAATTTCTTTTAAAATTCGATTTTGAGGAAATAAAATATAATTCCTTGAACTTTAGAGCATTCGAGATCTTAGAAAGGTTGGGTGGACCTTGAGAAGGAGTCCTTGTAGGTTGATCCTCCCCAACGCAAATTTCATTCTTATTCAGATCATTGAAGCTTGATCGTCCTTTGTTCATTCGTCGTTTATCGATCGTTTGATGCGTTCATGACCTCGAGGAAGGCTAAGGGATAGCCTTGAAACGTCATTTCGGTGTCTAGAATGTTCGGGAGGTGTCCTTGGATGGTTTAGGAAGGCTCGGTGCTTTTTCGTCATGTTTTAAAGATTCTCTGCAAGCATCATCCGGACCACGCTTGAGGTTCGTCCGGACGACGGGTCCCGAAAATATAAATTTTGTTTCAGGAGGTTTCATCCGGACCACACTTTTCCTTCGTCCGTACGACGGTAGCAGAATAAGATTGTTAGGTTACAGGAGGCTTCGTCTAGACCATGGTTGGTCTTCGTCCGGACCATAGGGTTTCGTCTGGATGACCGTGACTTTCGTCCGGATGACGGTCGACTGAAATGCACGATTTGGTTGTTTTAAATGAGGGGAATTATAGTCTTTTCACCCCTAAGTCGTTCCAAACCCCACAAATTTGGTTTGGGGCTCCTTCTCCTTCATTTGGAACCCTAAACTCTCTCTCTTCTCTCTCTTCTCCATTAATGGAGATTTTCTTCCTCCTCCAAATCCAAGGGCTTCCAAGCCTTGGATGCATTTTCTTGAAGAACAAAGGTTGTTCTCCTTGCTCCTAGCTCTCCATAGAGCCCATCATCTTCTCCATCCGGTGACTTTTGGATTTTTGGGCATCCTTCAACATCGAGCAATGGAGTTTCTCCAAGAAGAAACATTGTTTCCCTTGGCGAGGGCTTTCCAGTAACCCACTTGGCGAACTCATTCGACAAGAATTTGGACTCCGGCGACTTTCTGGCGAGTAGCTATGGAGATGCGGTCTTGAGGAACGTTGAAGAGGATGAGACAATCTACGCGGTGGCGGGTTCGGTTCGCGGCAACATTTTCCGGCGACATTCCGGCGACTACTCTGGCAATTGCTCTGGTGGGTAAATTCTTGATCATTATCAAGCGTGTGCGTGTGTGTGTATTTAGTTTCCATACTTGTGCTTTAAATTCGTATCGGTTTCCCCTTATATCGTCCTTGCGGCAAATTAGGACTCCCTTAGTAGGACCACTTGAACTTTGGGTTGATAGGCGTCGGTAGTTGAATTAATGATGTTATGAATGTCGATGGGTGGTTATGCGGTTAGTTGGTCACCCCTAAATTCTTAGACGCATCATGCTCGATAAAATGACCTAGTAAATCGTAAATGGGTCTTTGGGGGAATTTGGCCTCGTTGAATAAGCCGTAAGACTTGGGTTGAGTCGCGATGGGTTGAGCGTTACAAAGTCAGGAATGTGGACCCTTTGAGATAGACCGTAGATGAAATTGTGGCGATGTCACTTGATTGTGTGGACCTCCCTTGGCATCACCAAGGTTAGAGGCATAGACTCTTCCGTTGATACTACTTGGGCTCATTGTCGTTGACATTGAAATTGATGATCAACTTGAAAAAAGAGGACATTGTGGTTAGTCTCCCTTGACAATGTCAAGGTTGAGCTTGTGGCATGAAAACAAAGGAGTTAGTTAATATACTCAATGTAAAACGAACGAAGAGGATGTGTCCAACAAGGGCTACTCTTGGACAATCTTGAACGAATCGTAAGTGAACCATGGAACCGATGTAAAACGTGGGAATGTGGTGATGAACAAACCTTGTCTAGGATTCGTAGCGGCAATACCAAATAATGAGGTAGGTAACACATGCAACACCAAAAATGATACCTATAATAAAATGTTATGGCTGGCGTACGAGGATCCATCTCGGGTGTGGGAGGTATTTGCCCCAACCCTTGAACTTTACTGTTTTGGTTTCTTGGAAATTAACGGGACTGGGAGGTTACATGCCTTAGGGCCCGGGTTGAGATGGAATCCATCCGGGTTAGGAGGGTTTGCCCTATCCCGCGGTACTTTATATCATTGGGGATTAATATTGGATATTTGATACAAAATACCCTTGTACTGTGGGTCCTGGGATGGTCGCTCCATCCATGACATTGTGCACAATGGGGGCAACGTGAGCCCTCCCAACATTATTTGGGAATGACTGGATAGGATTGGTTAGTGGGTAGATGTGCCGCTAATCTAACCTTTCCCTATCTACATTTTAAATATTGAACACTCGCTCGAGAGTGGAACACCTTGTTCAAGGGTTCATAACATAATGAAAACAAAATGGAATGATTTGGTTAGGATTCCGGTAAGACATCTTATATGGAATAAAGAAAGAAAACATGAATGTACCTTCATAGTCCATCAACACCAAAGAAATATGGAGTGCCTCGTTCAGGACTTCAAATGATACATTGACAATTATGTGACGCCTTGTTTAGGAGTCCTTGATAAGTAGACGCCTTGTTTAGGGGTCTTGGGAAACGAAGGAACATCATGATAGAATGTGTTTACGGATTCGAGGAAAACACTATACGGATGAGACACCTTGTCTAGGAGTCTTGGGATCTAAATGAATGACGTGGAATGCCTTGTCTAGGAATTCCTCTATGCAGTACATTACTTGGAGTGAATGATGTACAAAGTTAACGAGTGGCTAATAATAGGAAATGAACACTTGAATAGATGGTTAGTGGACTCATGCTTAGCTGTCCCTTGAGTATGTGCACCCTTATATATATATATACATCACACGTTTGCGGACTCCTATCTAGTAGTCTTTTGGGTACCTTATCTATTTAGATTGTAGACCTCTTTCCCTTAACAAAGAGCAGGTTGTGACGACTTGTGAGTGAGTTGGATTAGCCATTAGGCTTGACACCTTTACTTCCCTTGCACTTGAGGAGGTTAGTAGACGGACCTGTAGCCCGGTCACCTTTACTACTTTGTGTTACTCTCTCTTTCTCTCTCACTTTCTCCAGTTTTACTTGCTGGCACTACTACTGTTGTTGTTGCCACTACTACAGCTTTTATACTTGTGCTGACCCCTCCTAGGCATGCATCATCCGTGCATGTTTGGTAGTGGTCAGGAGTTTATCTACTGAGTCCGTGGTTTTCTCAGACCTTCGTGGTCCCCCCCACAGGTTGTTTCAGGGACTAGGAGAATGCATGGATCTGGATCTTAGTCAGCCGCTGGAGTTTTGAGGTACATGCAGGGTTCTTAGTCGTGCAGCTCTTTTCTTTCTTTCTGTTATCTCCCAAGGATGGGATGGACCCTCACAGCACTTCACTTTGTAGTTGTACACTGTTGTAGTCGTGTACGGCATTTATAGTCTTCTGCTTTTATTTGATATTGTATCACTTGTATCATGAAATGTAATGCGAACAGAATAGAATGTGTAGATACTACAAGTAATATTTCCCCCTGCTTTTATTTAAATTGTTTTAAAAAAAATGGTTTGAAAATCCAGGACGTGATAATTCATCTAAGACATGTTTTAATTGTGGGGCTCCATGTCATAAAATAAGGGAGTGTGCTGAGAAGGCTTAGGGTTTCAAGTGTTTCATATGCAACAAATTTGGGCTTAAGGCAAATCATTGTCCACGGCAGAAAAATAAGTTTCAAATAGCATCCGTGAATCACATAACGGGTGGGTATCCTAATAGTAGGATGAATGTGATATGTTTTAGTTGTAATAAGAAAGGGCATATAGTGTACCAATGTACCAATCATCAAGTGATGATTGAGGAAGCACTGGGAAAAGTTTTGGACATGGACAGGAAAGGAAAAGGTGTTGCGGCGGCTCCAAGGAAGATGGTTACTTCGACCTCTCGAGAAGCACATGACACACCGAAGAACATGTAACACGTATATCATTGTTGTTTTTATTAGTTAATATTGCATGTGAACTTGTTATATGATTGAGTGATTTATTCTTATGTTGAAATTCATATGAATGCATGCAAGTTAACTAGTTGTGAAAAACTACTTGAGATGAAAATTCAATCTATTGTGGATAAAGGATTCTTGAATCGAAAATGTGATAACAATTCCTATATGAAAATGTAAATCAAGTGAATTATGATAAGCATATGCTTGACTTTACATGTATGTGTGTGAATAAGTACTAAATTGTAATTGGTACATTAATACATACGTGAATTGAGAAA
>NMUG010011723.1:0-10552 GCA_002855965.1 Monotropa hypopitys
CCTTTCCAAAATAAAACGACATTTTCCTAAAACAAAATGACATCTTTTTATAACAAAAATTCCGGTGACTTGGTACACCACAGCTCAATACCAAGTGGCGATTCTGAAAAATCCAAAATCGGCCTACTCAGGCCATCCTCCGTTTTCAAACAAACCCCCATATTTTAAAAATTCCCTCCAACAGCGTATCTTTTCCCGTCCCGGAAAACGACCCCCGCCGAAAGGGGGACGAGGGAAGGACGGAAAAATTTCCCGGCGCGACAAAGTCCAAAGAGTCGGGCTCCCACATATCTAATTTATGTCAGACCTTCTACATTCTGCGGTAGTACGGCCTGAAGCTCAACGCCACCAAGTGTGCATTTGGGGTCAGTTCTGGCAAATTCCTAGGACATCTCGTCACCAGAAGAGGCATTGAGGCAGACCCCAGTCAGATTGTTGCATTGCAAAATCTCCAAAGTCCGAGAATGACTAAGGAGGTGCAGCGTCTGACCGGGATGGTTGCCGCGCTAAACAGATTTATAAGCCGGTCGTCCGACAGATGCAGACCATTCTTTTAGTTGCCGAGGAAGAGTGCAACCTACTCATGGGGGGAAGATTGTGAAAATGCTTTCCAAGAGTTGAAGAAATATTTATCAGAGCCTCCTTTGATCTCCACACCAATCCATGGGGAAAGGCTGACTGCATACTTAGCTGTTTCAGAGCATGCAATTAGCGCAGTATTGATCAAGGAGGAAGAAGGAAAGCAGGTGCTAGTTTATTATGTGAGCATGACTTTGCTTGATGCCGAAACCAGGTACTTACCACTAGAGAAATTGATATTTGTCTTGGTTATGGCTTCACGCAAGCTGCAACATTACTTTTTAGCTCATCCAATTGAAGTACCAACGGTCCATCCAGTTAGGACTGTCCTGAGGAAGACAGACCTGTCCGGGAGGGTCGCATCATGGCCAATGGAGCTCGGAGAGTATGATATTAGGTTTGTGCCATGCACTGCCATTAAAGGGCAGGTACTGGCAGATTTTGTAGCAGAGTTTTCCACAGTACCAGCCCACGCGGAAGCGCGACACGACCAAATAGAGAAAAACCCCGCACACCCTGAGCTGCACGCAGACCCGGAGCTTCCAGTTGATGAGCCACCCATGGGTGACTTATGGAAAATCTATGTTGACGGATTAGCTTGCAGTAAGGGGTCATGTATTAGAGTGGTGATGATATCGCCAGAGTCCGTTGTTTTGGAACAATCAGTCTGGTTGGCATTCAGGGCCTCAAATAATGAAGCAGAATACGAAGCCATGCTAGCGGGATTGACTGGTGTGCAAAAATGTGGAGCCCAACATGTTTTGGTTCATTGTGACAGCCAGTTGGTAATGAACCAACTGTCATGTGAATATGCTACAAAGGATGACATGATGGCTCTCTACGCTGCCGCAGTGAAGCAAAAAATGCAAGATTTTAAAAGAGTACGTATTGTGCAGATCACCTCCAAGCCGAACAGCCACGCGGATGCTCTGGCATGTCTTGCCTCATCAGTTCCAGCAGAGTTCCACCGTACTGTTAGTGTGGACTCTCTAGCAAGGCCAAGCATTCATACAGAGGCTACTGAAGAAGTTCATGACATCGAATTGGGTCCCAGTTGGATGGACCCTATTCTTTCCTACCTAAAAGAAGACAAGCTACTTGAAGACAAGAAGGATGCTCATAGGATTAAGGTAAAGTCATCTCGTTTCTGGATCTCCCCAGAAGGGCACTTGTACAGAAAATCTTTCACCGGACCCTATGTGCGCTGCATCCACCCATCAATGGTTCAGCAATTTCTCATTGAAATCCATGAGGGGGTGTGTGGAAGCCATGCTGGAGGACGGTCATTAGCACACAAAGCTATTTCTCAAGGGTACTGGTGGCCCTACATGCAAGAAGATGCTAAAGCTTACGTTCAGCACTGTGACAAGTGTCAGAGATTTTCACCCATCAATCACACACCTTCAGCGGATTTGGCGCCACTTACAAGTCCATGGCCATTTTCCCAGTGGGGTCTGGACATTGTAGGTCCGCTGCCCACTGTGCGGGGAGCTGTGAAATACTTGCTGGTAGGAACGGATTACTTCACTAAGTGGATAGAAGCAGAGCCGCTTGCCAAGATAACGGAGCAGAACACAGAGAGGTTTGTCTAGAAAAATATTATTACTCGGTTTGGAGTTCCTTATGCCATAGTTTCAGATAATGGCATGCAATTTCAAGACCGTTTTAAGAAATTTTGTTCTACTTACAAAATCAAGAACTTTTATGCATCCGTAAGTTATCCACAGTGCAATGGCCAAGCGGAAGCTTCCAACAAGGCCGTTTTAGATGGAATCAAAAAGAGGTTGGAGAAGGCAAAAGGTGCATGGGTTGACGAGTTACCCCTTGTACTATGGGCTTACCGTACAACGCCGCGCCGAGCAACAGGAGAGACACCATATTTCCTAGCTTATGGAACAGAAACAGTGATACCATTGGAGATTGGCATCCCCACTATCCGCACTGCATTGGTGGACCAGGGGGCAATGACTAAGCATTGTCAGTGTAGTTAGATTTTGCGGATGAAAAAAGGGAACGGGCACTGGTTAAGCTGGCTGCATACCAGAGCCAGCTTGCCAAATTTTATAATAAAAGGGTTCACATTCGGCAGTTCGGCATTGGTGATCTTGTGCTTAGAAAAGTTCTGGGAACCACAAAAAACCCAGCGGATGGTAAATTGGGGCCAAACTGGGAAGGTCCCTACAAAGTGGTTGGCAAATCGGGTCAGGGAGCCTACAAGTTGATTCCTCGCACATGGAACATCTCAAATTTGAAGAAGTATTATTACTGATGTACTTGTTGCTTGGTGCCTTATTTTAATAAAGATGATGTCATTGTTACTATCCATGTCTTGTTACATTTGGAAGATTGAAGATATCCAGATTGCTATTTTAAATGAGCAAGAGAAACTTTTCCACAAAAACTTTCACTTCCTCATTGGGGGGCAATGAACCCGAGCAGAGAATGCTCGGAATGGGTTGAGAAGGCCTAGGTTCATTGTTCCTGAGCTTAGCAAGGCAGAGAATGCCACCATTAGAGGATTAAGAATCCCATGGTGCTGAGTTCGAATTTGGGCGAGAAGCCTAGAAGGTCTATACTCATATGTTCCTAAACCAAAATCCATCTTTAAGGGATGAGAAATCCCAGGAAGGCCCCGGTTTGAAATGGGTGGGAAAACCCACAAGGGTCTATGGTGACCCTGAACCAACATTGCCTTTAGGGGATGAGAAATCCCAAGGCAGCCCAGGTTCGAATGAGTGAGAAACTCTAAGGGCATTGACAGTCCCTGGCCAAAGAAGCAAATTTAGTTGCCTAAGGCCTAAAAAGAGTTGAAAAACCCTTGAAATCTGCGTACAAATTGAAGTACAGAAGAAATAATTTGTTAATACAGCGCGGCAAATTGTGTATAGCATGCAAAAGCTAAGAACAGGTTAAGAGAAAAGGAAAACAAAGTAGTTGCAACTACCAACATCACCCAACCAACAGAACTGGCAAAGTAATGGTGCTAGCATATAGCTAACACCGAAGTCAGAAATATTACAAACCAGTTGAAATTAAGTCCAAGTGCATAGAAGGAAGAGAATTTTAAACGATTGGGGGCAGATCAGCAAACCCCGAGGTCTCTACTGTTAGATCAGTCAAGGAGCCCACAACCATAGTGGATGGGTCACCACTTGAGATCTGCTCACCTGGTTGAGCGGGGGTGTTTTCTGTTTGACCATCACTAATCTGCGTTGCTACGCCAGCTTCAACTTCTTCATAAACCGGCATAACGGGAAATCCTTCTTCTAATGATTCATCTGCTGGTGTGAATGGCCCTGCTTGAGACAGCTGGATTGGAACTGGAGGTGCAGCCCTTAAGGGAGAGTCTAGAGCAACTCCGTAGAAGTCGAGAGCTGAGTCCCAGTACTGGGCAAAGAAGTTATCGACAAGTGAGAGAAGCTGCTCTTGAAATTGTTTGGTGTAGTTTGCCACTGTCTCTGCACAACCTCTTGCATATTCTTTCTAAGTGGCAGCTTGCATCTCTTCCTTCAGTTTTGAGTTCTCGGTCTGCACGACTTTCAACGAATTGGCCCGACGCTGGACCCTATCCTCTAGCTTCTTTATTGCCACTTTGTGGATGTCATTCTTTTCTTTCATTTCTCGATCAGATTCAGTCTTTGCCAGGTCAAGTTTAATCTTGGCAGCATTGGCCATACTCACCTTCTCCAGTTCAAGAGCGACAACTTTGCTTTTCTCCACTACGAGCTCTCCACCCAGCTCGGCGGTCATGTTCTTCAGGGATTCAGCCTTCTTCTGGGCCTTAGAAACCCCGGCCATGAGCTTGACCACCATGGAAGATTCACGCAGAGCGTCCTCAGTTGTCTCGTCCAACTTTCGTTTCAGTAGTGTGACACACTGAATAGTCTGGAATAGTGAGAAGACAAAGTGTCAGGCTAAGTTCTAGTTAGCTAAAGAAAAGGAGAAAGATTGACCAGTGTACCTTGATTGAATCAAAGATAATTTTCTCATAAAGAGATACTCCATCAGAATTCTGCTCTTGGATCATGTCCGTAGGAAACAACAGAGCTTCAGCAACGCCAATGGCAGTGGCAGGATCATAGACTGAGTCCCCAGTGAGTACTCTCCGTGAGCTTTGACCTTTGAAAAGCATGAGTTTCCAGATGTGAGGTTCAGAGGGGTCATCAGCAAAGAGGCTCCCATTTTCAAATTCGAGAATGAGGTCTTCAGTGCGGCGTCTTTTGGGAGATGGAGGAAGGATACCAACTTATGTTGTTGGGATAGGAATGGTTGTCAAAGGAAGGTCAGTAACAACGGTGCTCAAAGTCAGGAAATCGGAAGTAGGAAGTTCACTTGTCAGGGCAGAAGTTGAGGTTGTTGCCGTTATTCTTGTTGGAGACGTGGAGGGAAGTGTGGGAACAGTTGCAGTTGTTGATAACGTGGCGACAGAGATAGCAGTGGTTGTGGTGGTGACAGCTCTTCCAGTGCGGGTACGTCCAATGGAGATGCCTCTACCTCTGCGGGTGGGAATAGGCAGCATGCCAGATGCCATGGAGTTGAAATCAAATGCAGACATGGTACATCGAGTGGAGGAGGTTTGTTCTCGAGCGCGGGAAGAGGGACCGACTTCAGCAGAAGGGGCTATAGGAACGATTGACTTACCACGGTCGCTAATAGAGGTGTCAGCCACCAAGGTTCCTCCTACTTGTGCTGGGGGAGAAGGAGTTAGTGTTGGAGGAAAAGGAGTTTGTGTTGGAAGATGTGGAAGATCTGGGAATACTTGACGAATGGCGAGCTGGGGTTGGTATACTCCACGATAGCCATGATAGTGGGGGATGTATTCAAGCAAATTGTGAATAGCCCTATCAAGCATCTGTCCGTGTTCGTTTGTGTGGTTGAGGGCTGTGTGAACTTCAGCTTCCGAGTAATCCCTGTTCTTGGACGACCTCCGGTTGATGACAGGAGCAACTGTAAAAAAAAGTTAGTTGGCAAACATGATGTAAAGGAATGAAATTAGAAGAAAAATGTATGAAGATGATTGGCTAGACTGACAAGGATAGCCATCTTTGCGGGGGATGGGATTATCTTGGGGGGATCCTTCATAAAATTCCCAGTTTCCCGTGACTATGAATAAATCCGATTCATCGCCTTTCTCAGAGTCAGGGATGGCTTCTACGAGTCTCCCTCTGTTTTTCCTATTCTTGAAATACCAGATTCCATCGCCGGTTCAGTTTACTGTGTAGTGGTACAAGATCTTGTGGAGGGTCATTCGAGACCCGGTGATTTCATTAAGGGCGTTCACCCCCATTACAATGCGAACCATGTTGGTTGACATTTGCCTAGGGTGAATCCTCATGTAATGGCATAAGCGACGAAAGAATGGATGTAAAGAAAACCTAATTCCGCCCTCAAAGACTTGAATCATGGAGATGATTAGGGTATTATCGTCGATGGTATTGAAGTCAAAGTTGGAAGGGACGGGCTCTATAACCACATCTCCTGGAATATTGTAGAGTACCCTGAAGGCCAGGAGTTTGGTGGGGGTCCCAATGCGAGTACTGAATATACCCATAGTCGTCCGTTTGCGATGGAATTTGGGGGGTAGAGAAAGAAACAGTGTGAAAGAAAATAAGAGAAGTTTAGAAGACTTATAGAGCTCCAAGAATGACAGTAAAGTTTGGAAGAACAGTGAACATCTCAGTTCTCAGAGAGTTGAGAGGGGAAGAGAAAAGATAAGAGGAATTTTTAGGCAGTTTATATTCTGGAAAATGGGGAGAAGGAAGGTAGTGACACGTATTTTAAGATTTTGAAATATGCAACGGGTCATTGTCATCATGGAGAGACGCACTTATTCAGTATGGAAAGGTGTGTTTGGGTCCCACCACATTTATAGATGGTAATGATTATTGATGGTTTTGAAGTGCGGCTGTTACACTGTTCACCACAGATAGTGGAGCGTTGTCGTTTTGATTTTTGTCCGGATATCTTCACCTACTCCTGCAGTGCGGCTAGAGCAGGAGAAGCTGGGGGCAATTGTGGTGGGGTAAAATATAATTGACACGTGTCAGTGCAAATCTAACAGTCAATGGCATTATTTAGTGCGACCATAGTGTTAGCAGTGCTAAGTTTGAAGTTAAGGTCATACTTACTGGAATGGCACCGCGGATAGGGTCTGCGCGGGGTGTCTCTTAGAAGTATTGGACATTGCTGACTGGATTGTCTATGATGAGCTGATAACATGTTCAACAGGGAGAAGAACCTGTTCAGGGACATTCTTATCAGATTATAGATGATCTAGTTGGGACAGTTGAGAAAGAATTAACGTTCAAATCCTTACTGTAATGATATAGTCATCCGTACATGTAATTGCCAGCAGTGCAGCCAAGATTGGGCCGAGAAGGCTATCGTGGCAGTGCGGTGGTACTAGTGTACGGGATGGATCACGCAGTTGGGGAATGTCTTAGGTGATCAGCGCGGGGCTTGTCTGTACGGCAGAACCTTCAGCGCGGGGTCTTGGATGCACGACAGATATACGTTAGGCATTAATTGGCCAATCAGTGACCATAAATGCGCTTATTGTGTTCATACTGTCAGAGGGAACGTTTTGATCTAATTAAGAGAAGAAGTTGTAAGGATGTAACGGGTACTGAAGACGAGAAGTCTTCTATCCATATTCATTCCCCTCCATGATGAGAAATCAAGGAGTTGGAAGGTCACCATTAATGAGGAGAGCAGAGATACAAAAGGCATTTTTCTTCACCTGTTAAAGGTACGGTCTCACACATTCTCCTGTTTTCCTCTCTTTCGATAAGGATTTTGTTACTCCATTTGGGACTAACTTAATCATCGGAGGGCCTTCCAAGCCAAAGTGGCAGGAGGTCTTCTAACCGTTTATTTTGGTTGCAGCAAGCGAAGACAAGATTGAACAGTAACCAGGAATTAGCAAGTAAAGAGTCCCAAGTCCAGTCTAACAGAAGTACTCAACGATAGTGACAGAAATCACCGTCGACAATACCTATATCCAACAGCTTCAAAACTTCACCCTTCACCACTTCCTTCATATTTGGATTTAAACGCCTTTGTGGTTGCCTTATTGGTTTTGCTTCTTCCTCAAGACAGATTTTGTGGGTGCAAATGGAGGGATAAATGCCCTTTAGATCAGCAATTGACCATCCCATTGCCCCTTGATGCTTTTTCAAAATTTTCAAACATTTTTCCTCTTGTTCGTCATTAAGCTCGGATGAGATGATGACGGGAAGAGATTCTCCCGCCCCCAAATAAGCATACTTTAAGTAAGAGGGGAGCTGTTTAAGCTCAAGTTTTGGAGGTCGTTCACGTGAAAGAATGAGATGTTGAGCAATGGTGCAAATCTCTTCAAATTTAGGTATCCGTCCGCTCACGTGATATACCTCCGTCTGATCAAGAAACTCAGAAATTTTGCCGGTGATGGAACATGATCCTCAATCCCAGCATTCACCAAGCACATCAAAATAGGGTCATTTTGTTCACCTCTATCAACCAAAGAAGTGGTCTCTACACTGTTGACTTCGTAAATGTCCTCATCATCACCCGGTTGTTTTCAAATATTGAACACATTCAGCTCCACAGTCATATTTCCAAAGGTGATTTGCATGACACCCGTTCTACAATTTATCAACGCATTGGCCGTAGACAAGAACGGGCGTCCTAAAATGACTGGAATCTGAGATTTTACATTCACAACCGAATGAGTGTCAAGTACAACAAAGTCAACAGGGAAATAGAATTTATCCACTTGCACTAAGACATCCTCAATCACTCCTTTTGGTCTCTTCTTGCTCCTATCCGCAAATTGCAATGTTATCGTGGTAGGCTTGAACTCTCCTAAACCCAAGGTCTCATAAACATGATAGGGCAGCAAGTTTACACTTGCTCCAAAGTCAAGTAATGCTCTTTCTAGTTTCACCTCCCCAATTGTAATGGCTATCGTGGGATAGCCAGGATCTTTGTACTTGAGAGGTGCACTAGACTGAATGATAGAGCTCACTTGCTCAGTGAGAAAGACCCGTTTCGTCACATTCATTCTCCTCTTGAAAGTGCACAAGTCCTTTAAGAACTTGGCATAAGAGGGGACTTGCCTTATCGCATCCAACAATGGGATGTTCACCTTCACTTGCTTAAACAACTCAAAAATCTCATCTTGGTGATTCAACTTGGGGATAGTCTTAAGCCTCTGAGGATATGGTGCAGGCATTGGGAAAGTCTCCTATCTTTTCTCAACTCTCTCTTCTACTTTAGAATTTTTCTCTCCCATTACTTCCTTTCCTTTTTCTTCTCTTGTGAATTTTGGTTTTTCTTTTGGAGTTCCCACTTGTTTATTCACAACTTTTCCACTCCGGAGTGTTGTTATAGATTTCACATCTTCAATGTTTTCACTCTTGGAGGGACTTCCTTCAATGGAATTTTGTGATTTTAAATGGTGTTGTGGTTGTGCGAGGAATTTTCCTTTTTCTTGCTGCAAAATCCCCACATCACTATTTAACTTGGTGATTTGGTTCTTCATTTCCCCGATGTCCTGTTTGGTACTTTGCATGAATGAGATAAATTGTTCTTCCAAATTTTTTTCGAATTGGTTGATTGTAAGACATCGGGGGTGCATTTCCTTGTTGATTTTGGTACCCAAAACCCGGAGGTTGATTTGGAACTTGTCCTTGGAAATGGGATTGTGGGTATCCTTGATTTTGAAATTGGTTTGATGGAGGTGGTTGGTGTTGATTCGGAAATGTATTTTGAGATGGAAACCGAGGTGGTGGTGGAGGAGGTTATTGTGCTTGGGCAGAATTATCACTCTTCCAACTGAAATTCGGATATTTCCGCCGTCCCAAATTATACATCTCGGAATATGGGGAATTAAACGATTTCCTGAATTGGCCGGACTGCTGCATGACAGCATTCACTGCAGAAGGATCATTCAAAATTCCTTTAAAAGAAGGAATGGTCGGGCAGTTAGGTGTGCTGTGATTTCGTGAATCACAAATTGTGCACAGCTCTTCCTCTCTTGGTTTTTCAACCACTTCATGCACCTTTCTAACCTCCATTTGCTCAATCTTCCTAGACAGATTGGAGATTTTTGCATGAAGGTCCTCTGAGACATGATATTTACGACTTGCACTCGGTTGACTTGGACCATTACCCTTGGTCCTGTCATTGGGATCTGAAACATCCCATGACTGTGTATTTTCTGAAAGGTGTTCAAAGTATTCAAAAGTTTCATCAGAGTCTTTATTTAAAAATTCCCCATTGCACATTATCTCAACAAACTGCCTAGTTTTGGGAGAAGTTCCCTCATAGAAGAAGCTCACAAGTTGCCACGGCTCATAGCCATGGTGAGGGATAGAACTCAATAAATCCTTAAACCTTTCTCAGTACTGATAGAATGATTCGTTTGGTCTCTCAGAAAAATTTTGGATTTGTTTTTTCAATGCTATAGTTCTATGTGCTGGGAAATTTTTTTTGAAAAATTCTTTTAACAGGTCCCCCACACTTGTGATTGACCTTGGTCTCAATGAATTGAGCCAGGTCTTAGCTTGTCCTTCAATAAGAAATGGAACAACTTGATAAAGGCAAAATCATCTCTCTGGTTATGCTCCAACATCATTTTGACGATTTCCTCAAATTCCTTAACATGGAGATAAGGATTCTTATTCTCCATGCCATAAAAATGTGGTAGATGTTGGAATAAACCAGGACGCACTACAAACTCTCGAGCTAAGACAGATAGAAGGATGCATGAAGGTGCGGTTGTCCTAGAAGGATTAATATAATTACACATAGTCCGCAACTGATACTGATCATGATTGCTTCTCACCTACTCCTCCTCATATTGGTTATTCACTGGTAGATTATTTTGCATTTGCCTTCCATTCCTACCATTATTATTTGGTATGTTTGGAGGATTTGGTGGATGGTATGGTGGAATGTACATGTTCTGTGGTGGTTGAGGTGGTACATTATT
>NMUG010011724.1:0-10551 GCA_002855965.1 Monotropa hypopitys
TAACCCCAGGAATGGGCTCAAAATAATTTCATCACAACCAGGGATAATTTCACCATGTTAAAATTTACCACTAAAGCATGTGTACTCTATTTTGAAACAGAGACCCCACGACTTTTGAACATGTTTCCCATGTTTTAAGTGGAGGATATGCCAACTTCAGACTGTCCTTCAAATCTTTGAGAGGGTGGTGGATGAAAGGATGTACATATATAGTTTCTCAGAAACCACAAAAAGAGCACGCAAACAAACCATCGAACATGATGCATTACAAAGAATTTTAGAACTGAACTCACATTTACCTAGAGATAATTTCTTTTGAGAATATTTTTACTTTATGGTTGAGCTTTGTGAACATCTGTTGTTTGAAAAATGAGAATGAATCCCAATAATTGGATTAAAATCCAAAATGAATCAAAACCATGAACCATCGAATATTGTTTTTTATCTGCAACCAGTTTCATATAGAAGAAAAAATTAGCCCAAAAGAAAAGAGAATGCTTTAATTAGTTCACAAATATAGGGGTACATTGTGGACGTAAAAACAAAATTTCTGAAGCCCAATATCATTCCAAAGTCCAAATTATTGTTAATCAAGGTTCTTTAAAATGTGTTCCTAGCATCAAGAAAAAAGAGGGGTTACTACTAAGGTAATAAACATCAGGCATAGGATTTGTGTTTGGCACTTAGAAGTGAGAGCTTGGAGAATTTGAAATAATCATACAATACATTGATAAGCATATAAACATTTTCAAGAAAAGTACATCAATGAATTGAAAATCATCTTAAGAGTAAGATAACTGGGAGAATTTGTTTATTTTCACCGTGAACTAACTCCTTCCAAAAGTAAATGAATTAATCCCTAAATAGATTAACAACTCATCCTCTCAAAAGAGTCACAGACATTACAGGAACTTTCATGTACATAGATCAGACAGTGTTGATCTTTCCCCATTTGTTAGTGTATTTTAAAATGTAGAAGATAATATCCTAGCCCTACTAAAATCAGTTCCCCGAAATTTCTCTTTGAAAAGCATTTCCCCATGAAACAAACAGAGCTGATAGAAACTTGAGTCTCACTTACACAAAACAAACTCATGTTCCAAACTTAACACAACTCAGTCAGAAATCGTGGAGCCATATGGAAATAGAGGGTACATCATTTCGGTATATAGATATGTATATATAGAGGGAGAGAGAAATCAAACCGGGAGAGAAGAAGAAGGATTTAATCACTTGTTGAGAGGGGCATGCTGGTATTCCACTGAATCCTCTAGTTCCACCTACATTTTCACCAGCACTATTTTCCGGTTAAAAGACTTCGATTCCGCTAGAGCCTCGCCGGAATGCATCAACTGAACTATCAAGATCACTCGATCAACTGAACAAAACCCTAGTTTTTAGCCTAACAGATGAGTCAACTCGAAGAATCTAAGCACAAAACAAAATGCTGTCCATTCACGGTGCTCTGTACAATGAGTGCTTTCAACCAGACAAAAGGTAAACCAGACGTGGGTCACATTAATGTATTGGTTTGGATAAATTTATGGGGCCCATATCTCGAGAAGTTTCCAGGATGCTACGATGGGCTAAATCTAACAGCTGTGTTGTCATCGGACAGAGTGTGACAAAATCACAGAGAACGATCCAAATTCTGTAAACTGGTCAAAAAATATTAAACTCTCAGATCAAAATTCTTTTCTTTGAGAAATCGCACATTACAAACTGCCTTTCCTTTCGATCTCAGTACTAAAGAGGTGAATTTACAACCATGAGCATATACACATGCACACATAAACAGAATACGAATGTTATAGAGCACAAAAGAGTGCAATGAAACTGATATAATTTATTGAAATCGAGTTAATCGATCAAAGAGTGAATACACACATACATGAAACATACGTACATCATACACAATCAAAGAGAGATATAACAAAATAGTTCAATAAAAATTAATTGAGACAAATCGACCTCAGTAATGAATGATTTGAAGACAGGTTTGGAGAGGTCGGAGTGAAGAGCTTCGGTGATATCTTTCTCGTGATCGTTGGTGAATCTCAGGAGACTCTTCAACTGCGATGCTCTCCATTCGCAGCTCCTCGTTTTCCCAGTGGCAAATGTGTATCCAAAATCCTTCAACAGCGATGTAGCAGCTTCGGTATTGAACTCCGGTTTCTTCTCCTCCGATGCCATTTTCAATGCACTCTAGCTAGAGAGAGAGAGAGAGCAGAGAAGCAATTGTGGATATATATAAAGAAAAAGTACTCACATGCTACTAACATGTAAGAAGCTCGAATGCAATCGCATACCCTTAAAGTCGAAGGTTTCATCTTTTCGGCCATTTTCCCCCTCGCAATCCAGTACTGTACTACTACGTCGTCACATATGTCCTCAAAGTCGAAGGCATTGGTGGAGGGCGATGACGACGGGCGAAGGGCGAAGGCGAAGGTCGATGGCGAAGGGTCGATGGCGAAGGTGTTGACTAAGGGTTTCTCAATTTGCAGAAGGTCTGGGGCAGAGGAGGATTTGAATGGGTGGTCGCCATCAGATAGAGGCAGAGGAGGATTTGAATGGTGGTCTTCGACAGAGAAGATGCGGAGAGAGAGGTTTGAATTTTGAAATAAGGAGAGAAGCTGTCGTGAGAATAGTTTAGTTTCTGAATGTATTTAGGGCCTCGAGAAAGAGAAATCACACGTTTAGAAGAGAGAACATGTGCAATTGTTGCACACGTGGTCTGTTATACGTAAAAGAGTTTGATTGAATCTCAACCGTTGGATTGTGATCCAACGGTTGTGTATATGTTTTGTGTGTGTACGAATGTGCTATGATTGAGACATGACTGAGATATGACTGAGACATAATGTATATGCCTGGGACATAAGATTATATGTTTTGAGCGGGAAAGTTTTTGGGTTCAAAATAAGTCCTGATTTGCATTATAGATTTTATATAAGTTATATATAATTTAACATCATGTGAACCAATGGCCCACATATCAAATATTAAACTGATTGATCTTAGCCAAAAGGCTGAGAAAGGTATGACTTTGTTCATTTGAAGCTCATTTCTTTTATACAAACATCTCTGGTCAATCCTCTTCTCTTATTCCTGATGTGGGACTAACGACTTAACCAGCAATTCTTAGAGATAACCACCCTTTCTCTCTCTTGCCTTAGGCTTTCAAATTATCATTCCTCTTCAAAGAACTACCACCTACCTCTGAGGCGGATTTTCTTTTCAACTCATAAACTTATGACTGCCCCATCATTGCATACTATGGAATTCAACAACAAACAAGTACCTAATCACAAACCTAATTCAAAAGTCCAATGTCAATTGAAACAGAGGACTATCAAATCACAACAATAAAGGCCATCGATATCTTTCAGATTAAAAAAGCACTTTTGCGATTCCAATTCAAATTCAGAGAACCAAGGACGGAAAGTCTCAAAGTCAAATCAAGCAACCACCAACATAGTCTTTCAAATCACAACAAATCGTAGATTTTTATTGAAAATAAAATTCAAAGGGAGAGAATGATGGGTGGATGACTACCTAATGAAAACTATTTTTTCATGGCGAAACCACGACAGCTGAGCTCTGGCGACTTCCGTTCATGTCGATTCAAGTTGCTGTTGTATTTGATGAGCAAAAATATTGTTTTCTCCATTGTTGCCTCTTCGTTGGATGTTTTTTGATTGAGACACACACACACACACACACACATACACACACACACACACACAAAGAGAGAGAGAGAGAGAGCCCGAACGTGCAAGATGTTTGACAAAATTCATAATAGAAAAGGATCTTGTTTTATTAAAAATGTTGTTTTTTACATTAAAATTGGTAGAATACTCATTTTGCATTTATTTTGTCAAACAATATAATTATGTGCTTAAGATAATTAATTTGGGGCCCCGCTGTGACGATCCAAATCGTTCATGATGTTCAAATCGATACAATATATGATTCTGCAAAAATTCAGCTCAATCGGATATCGATAAGTGTTTGATCCAAACAGTTCCACAAAAACTAGATAGAAGCTAGTGTTATGCACCCGTATTTGAATCAAGAACTTATCAATATCCGATTGAGCTGAATTTTTGCAGAACCGTATATTTTATCGATTTTAACATTATGAACGGTTTGGATCGTCACAGCGGGACTCCAAATAAGTTATCTTAAGCACGTGTAAGATATGCTTGTAAAAAATGTATGCAAGGGGAGACTAACCCATATATATATATAACTTATATAAAATGTGTTATGTACATATATTTTATATTATATATATATAAAATTAAATCAGATCGGTTACTGGTTCGGCTCAGTTTTTGGTTCGGTTACCATTTCGGTTCGGTTCAGTTATCATCTGAACCAAAACCGAACCGGTATCCATTCGATTCTGTCTAATTCAGTTACCGATTCGGTTACTTTTCGGTTACAGTTCAAGAAGAAATTTGGTTTTGGTTCGGTTATCCATTCGATTCGGACGTGATTGTCATCCCTATGTGGCTCCCTGATTCAACCAGGGGTGACGATGACAATTTCCTGATCGTAACAGGGAATTGGGAGTTCACTCCCGTGTCCAAGAGAGAATACCCGGTTCCCCGGGCAGATAGATCCCCTTGTCAGTATTTTTTTCTAACTTTATCCTTCTTTCCCTTTGCTGCTTTCTAGACAATAATCTCGTTTTCCCTTGTGGTTGTAGATCCTCAGGTGAGCAAGGCCTCACTACACAACAAATTTGTCAAGATAGACGAAGTAACCAAGACCGTCAAATATACCATTCATTCTGGGAAGCTGATTGACTGCTCTGTTGACAACTTGCTAGGATATACCCAGCACTACAGAGGTTACCGCGGTGCCAGGCATCCAGGGCTTGTTCCAGACATTGCCCTAATGGAATTAGCCATCCTAGTAGGAGTGCACCTTCCTGACTTGGGAGTTACCATTGATGAGCTCCCTCCCGCATACGTTGTAGACTTTGACGTATTGCAAGAGGTCGAACAGTGGGAAACCCCACCTTTCCCTGGCCCGGGAAGTTGTTGGGACATCTTCCCGCGCTGCATTTAGCGACTTTTCTTCTCTGCCGGACTGGGACGACGATATAGCCTTCTTCAGTTTCGCAAGCATGTACAAAACAGGTTCTGGGGCCCGATCTCCCACTCCCCCCAGGAGGGCCACAACTGGTGCTCCAACTGTCACTGCTGTTGCTGCTGCACCTCCACCTTATATACCCCCCTTCCGGTCAGGTCCTACCACCACCTCCCCCTTTGGTTCCAGAGGCGGTTAATCAGCCTCCCGCACCCGCCAAAGGTCTAAAGAGGCCGCTGATCAGCCTGAGGAGCCTTAAATAAACAAATAAAATCTAAGAGTTAATTAGTTAAATTAAACTTTGCAATAAATCTGAAATGAATAGATGCTGCAACTACCAATAACAATAACGTGTAATATAAACATGAATTGTCAATCATAGATAATCTAGCAACGAGATCTAAATGGAAGATCTAAATGGAAGATCAAATGATAGCATGTGATAGTTATAAATCTATGTCCAACACAACTAATCTTTCTACAATTGAGCCACACTGCGGTCACTTGGTTTCCCACCATATTTTAAGCCTTGGCCATCTGGGAGTTTCTCACTCCCTAAAGATGGCCTTTTCAGCTAAGGACCAGAATGGCCCTTGGGGTTTTCACCCATATAAAGTATTCAGCCATATTGGAGTTTCCCATCCTTTAAAGATGGCCTTTTCGGCTAAGGACCATTGCGGCCCTTTAGTTTCTTACCCATTTTAAGTTTTGGGCCCTCTTGGTACATCTGTTCCCCAAAGATGACTTTTTCGGCTAAGGACTAGTGCTACCCTTGGGTTTCTCATCTATTTTGAACTTGGGCCATCTTGGGACTTCTCATCCCCTAAAGATAGCTTTTGGTTCGGGACCATTACGGCTCCTAGGCTTCCCGCCCAATTTGAGACCAATACCTTGATATTTCTGGTTTCCTAAAAGATTTGATCTCGGGAACTCTGATCCTGAACCTTCTCAACCCATTTCGAGTATTCTCTACTCGGGACTATTGCCCCCAGTGAGGAAGTGAAGGCCTTCTGGACATTTGCTTCTTTACTCGATACTTCTTGTTGAATAGTTGAGAGTCTGTGTCGAGAGAAATGAGCATCTTTATTTCCATAGCATCTTGGCAATACAATATCTGATTACAACTTTACTGAAAGACCTTCTTAAGATTTGAGACATTCCAGGTGCGTGGGATCTTGGCTTCATCCAGATCTGTTAGTTTTTATGCCTCCTGGCCTGCCTTTCCGATCACTTTGTAAGGACCTTCCCAGTTTGGCCCTAGTTTTCCATCTGCGGGGTCCTTGGTGTTGCGAAGGACTTTCCTTAAGACCAAGTCACCAACTCCAAACTCACTTGGGTGCACCTTTTGTTGTGGAATTTGGCCAGTTGTTCTTGATAGGAGGCCAGTTTGATGAGTGTCCTTTCTCTCTTCTCCTATACTAAGTCCAGTTGCACGGTTAGAGCGTTATCATTGCCTCCCTGCTCCACTAAGTCAGTGCGGGTAGTATGAATGCCAACCTCTAGTGGAATGACTGCTTCTGTCCCGTAGGCTAGAGAAAATGGTGTTTCACCAGTGGATCTCCTAGGTGTTGTACGGTAAGCCCAGAGGATCGGAGGTAGTTCGTCCATCCATTTTCCGAAAGCCTTATCCATCATTTTCTTGATGCCATCAAGAAATGTCTTCTTGGATGCTTCTGCTTGACCATTGCATTGCGGGTAACTGAGGCGTAGAAGTTCTTGATCTTGTACTTTGAATAGAATGCTTTGAACTTGTCTTGAAATTGTGTGCCATTGTCTGATACAATGACATATGGAATCCCAAATCTTGTGATGATATTCTTCCATACAAACTGCTCTGTGTTGTGCTTGGTGATCTTGAACAGCGGCTCTGCCTCAATCCATGTGGTGAAGTAGTCTGTTCCCACCAGCATGTACTTCTTCATTCCTTTGGCTTTCAATGTTGGCCCCACTATGTCCAGGCCCCACTGAGCAAAGGACCATGGGCTTGTGAGAGGTGTCAGGTCTGCTGAAGGAGCATGTATAATGGGAGAGAACTTCTGACATTTTCCCCAAATTTTGACATAGACTTTGGCATCTTCCTACATGTATGACCACCATTATCCCTGAGAGATGGCCTTGTGTGCTATCGAACGTCTCCCCGTGTGACTGCCGCACACCCCATCGTGGATTTCGTTTAGAAATCGCTGAACAAGGTCTAGGTGTACGCAACGTAGGCACTGTTCTAAAAGGCCCCGCCTGGGTCCGCCCAGGCCCCGTCTAGGCGCTAGGCGGTAGTGGTCCGCCTAGGTGCCGCCTAGGTACTAGGCGGTAGTGGTGTGCCGCGACTAAGAAGAAATATCATATATTTGATAACTAAATCAAACCAAACAAAGCCTTAAGTCACAAATATTATATATTTGATGTTATAGAAAAGTTTTATGCATTATTAATTGTTATATTAAATAAAAATTAATTCTATTAATAAACAAATAGCCGCCTAGGCCCCGCCTAGATCGCCGCCTAGGCTCCTAGGTGCTAGGCCCCCTCGACCGCCCGCCTAGCGCCTAGTGCCTGCCTTTTAGAGCATTGAGCGTAGGTATGGCCATATGAAAGATTTCCTGTATATGATCTTATCTGGCGAGCGCCAGAACCCTATCGACTTGATCTTTACCTTGTGTGCTTCTTTCTTGTTTGTCAGGAGTTCATCTTTTGTCAGGTAAGCGATGATTGGATCCATCCAGCTTGGGCCTATATCCAAGTCAAAGGTCTCTTATGGGTCCTTTGTTTGCATGTTCATCTGGGCTAGGGAATCCACGCTTACTGTGTGGCGGAGCTCTGAAGATACAGAAGAGCCAAGACATGCAAATGCATCTGCATGACTGTTTTGATTGGAGCTGATTTGTACCATTTCTGTTTTTCTAAACTGTTGGAGGATCTCTCTCGTTGCTGTGGCATATGAGGCCATCCTGTCATCCTTTGTAGTGTATTCTTCTGAGAGCTGGTTGACGACAAGCTAGCTATCACAGTGGATTAGTAGATCCTCAACTCCGCATCTCCTTGCATTCTTGAGTCTGACGATCAATGCTTCATATTCTGCTTCGTTGTTGGAGGCTTTGAAAGCTAGGCAGACTAATTGCTCTAAAGACGATCCTTCTGGTAAAAATAAAACAATGCCCATCCCTGATCCTTTGTTGCATGCTGATCTGTCCACAAAGAGTTTCCACTGCTCCGTTGTGTGCGGCTTATTAACATTTGGCAACGCGGAATGAATGTGAGTGTTGTGTTCTTCTGTTTGTGGCTGTGCGGGTGCCCGTGCAGAATCATGTAAGAATTCTACAACAAAATCTGTAAGGACCTCACCATTTACGTCTGTGCGGGTCACATACCTGATGTCATACTCTCCAAGATCGACGGACCAAGCAGCAACCCTTCCTGACAGATCTGCCTTTCCCAGGACAGATCCAATGGGATGGATAGTTTGTACTTCAATCGTATGAGTCAGGAAGCAATGCTGAAGCTTCCTTGAAGTCATCATTAGAGCTAAGATTAGTTTTTCCAATGGGAGATACCTGGTCTCAGCATCTAGTAAGTAATGTCTTGCTGATATAGTAGATTTGTTTCTGCTGCCCTTCTTCCTGCTTGATCAGTACGACACTTACCGTTTGTCTGAAACTATTAGGTATGCAATCAAGATGTTCCCTGGCTCTGGTGTAGCGATTAGCGGTAGTGCGACAAGATACTTCTTCATGTCTTGAAATGCCTTCTCACAGTCTACCCCCAGGAATAGTCTGTTCTCTTTTGTAGCAATTGGACGAAAGGTCTGCACTTGTCCAATGAGCGACCGATAAACCGGTTGACCGCGACAACTATCCAGTCAGTCGCTGCACCTCCTTAGTCTTTCTCGGACTTTGGAGGTTTTGCAGTGCAACGATCTGATCGAAATTGGCCCCTTTGGGCTACAAGGTGCCAAAGGAATTTGCTGGAACTTACCCCGGAAGCACACTTGGATGCATTCAGCTTGAGTTTGAACTCCCAGAGTATTTGGAAAGTGCGACAAAGGTCTATGAGATGGGAGTCCGTTTCCTTGTATTTGACCACCATGTCATCAATGTAAACTTCCACACTTTTTCTCAGCAAGTTTTTGAACATCACCGTTGCTAGTCTCTGTTATGTTGTCCCGACGTTGCATAGGCCAAAAGGCATGGCCTTGTAACAGTATAACCCCAAAGGAGTTATAAAAGATTTCTTCTCTTGGTCGGGCTCATACATAGTGATTTGGTGATACTCTCTATAGGCATCTAGAAAACTCATTGGCTTGTATCTTGTCGTGGAATCAACTAGTTAGTCAATTTTTGGCATGGGAAAGCTGTCCTTGGGGCATACTTTGTTGAGGTTGGTGAAGTCGATGCAGACCCTCCATGTGTCGTTCTTCTTTACCACTACTGTGTTGGAAAGCCACTCTGGATATTATACCTCTCTGATAGCGTTGGCCTGAAGGAGCCAATCAACTTCCACTACAGCCGCCTCTGAATGTTGTGCGACTGAGTGTCTTCTCTTTTACATGACTGACTTGTGGCATCGATCGGCGTTCAGTCGGTGATATATTATACTTGATTGTACCCCGGACATTTCGTATGGTGTCCAAGCAAATACGTCAATGTGGTCCTTCAAGAGCCGTACTAACTCAGAGACATCCTCCTCAGGAAGTTCATCCCCAATTAGAAAATACTTGTCCTTGTTAGTGTCGTGGGCGGGAACCTTTCTCAGGTTCTCAACCACTCGGGCAGATGGATCTACTCCAACGTCTTCCAAGACAGACTGGTTTGACACTTCAATGGACTTCACCTGCTCGGCATTTGGACTGGTTTTGATGGTAGCCATGAAGCAGTTTTTGATTGACTTCTGGTTTCCCCTGATAATTTTTATTCCCTTGGGCCCTGAGAACTTGATGATCTGATGGTAGGTGGATGGAATAGCCCTCATCCTGTGCATCCATGTATGCCCAATGATGGCGTTGTAGGCTGGTGACACATCTACCAGCAGGAATTCTGTATCCATGGTCACTCTTCCTGCTCGGACTGGAAGAGTGATGACTCCCAAGAGCCAAATTGGTTTTGCACTGAAGCTGATAAGTGGAATCTGTGTTGGTTTGTGCTCGACTCAATAACTCTATGTATCACGTGGATGGTTCCCACTAGAGGCATGTCCTCATATAATGAGTCGTTATGCTTTTCCGCCATTCTAGTCCTGTTGTCCTGTCCGGGCATCTGGACAATATACGACTTCAAATGACCTGCCTCGATGAGTTCCTCAAGGAATTGCTTATACTAGTGGCACTGCTTCGTCATGTTACCGAACTCTCTGCGATAGCTGCACTTGATTCAAGTGGCCTCCAATTCAAACTGACCCCTCTCATTTTGCGGGCCACCTCCAGAAAGGCTCGTTCTTTAGGGGGTAGATCATCTTGAAAAT
>NMUG010011725.1:0-10550 GCA_002855965.1 Monotropa hypopitys
CTGCGCTTGAACATGACCCGGTTGATGGCACCTATGGCACACGATCTGAGAAACCACAACGACTCCTGGCCGTCGAGAAGAGGAGGATGAAGCAACATCCTGACGATTGCGCGACGACTTTGCGCGACTACCACCCCGCTTCTTACTAGAATTTCCCGACGAAGATGAACCTTAGTGGACTTGGAGATGAGGAGTTTTCTGCTTCGACACTGACTTTGCTCTAGCGAGACCAGCCTCTACTGCTCTAGCACTTTCCTGAACCGCTGCGAAATCCTGATATTGCGATGCCGACACAAAGGGACGAATAGAACTATGCAAGCCAAGCTCAAATCGCCTACACTTGGAAGATTCCAAGATGACCAGATCAGGAGCGAAGAGCGATAAGGAACAGAATTTACGAATATACTGCGAAACAGTCAGACCATCCTGAGTAAGCTGCTCGAACTGGACCCTCAATGCTTCTCGATAGGAATCAGGAAAGAACCGCTCATTGAACAATGTCTCGAACTGGTTCCAAGACATGTTCTCAAGAAGGGTTATTCCCGAGGACAGATCATTCTGCAACAAAGAATGCCACCAGACCTCGGCTTCTCCAACGAGAAGATAGGTAGCAAGAGGAATACAGATGCTACTCCGAGAAAAACCCAACAAGTCAAGTTTCTGGCAAACCTCATTGAGCCAACATTCGGCATCCAAGGGGTCACCTTTACCGTCGAACTGTAAAGGACTCAACTGAAGGAACTCCTTTAACAAGCGCAGAATGTGACTTGAAGTCATCTAGTCACCTTGCACAAAAGGATTAACAAGAGTTAGAGAGCATAATAGGGCAGAAACGAGAAGGGAGAACATGCTTCACCAAGGAGTAGAAGAGAAATGTAGCACGAGATAACATGATTCCAATCTCAAACAGAAAAACAATCACCATCAAGGATTCAACCTTACTAAAGGACCACGAATCTCAATCCAAGAACCTGCAACAGTTTACCATCCTCACGATCATACGGATGGTAGGTGCCTGAACACACCCCCAATGCCACGCGAAGCCTTACACACTCGGAAATTCAAAGGGACCAAGCTACCACGAAGGAGTGGTGCACCAAGGACTTCGAAAAGGAGAGTACACAAGATCACACGACGAACCCAAACTTATGCCTCAAACAAGAAAACCGACAAGCCTCAAAGACATTATTCTTTCCAAGACAATATTTCCACTACACAGTCACAAAGAGGGAATTCTGAAACTTAACGGGACTTACGAAACCACAAGACAACCAAGAATTTGTGCCTCAAAACGAAAGAGCCAACGAGTCTCAAGATCTCGTATCGTACCACAAATCACAATTTCCTCTATAAAGCCACCAAGAAATCCTCAAATCAATCGAACAACGGAAGGTACACCACAATTCTCAAAAGAGCTAGGTACTCAAGCCTACAACCGATACCACACCTATAGCCTTAAGGGGAGGAACAACACTCACCTCCCAACAAGTCAAGGGAACTCAACAAGTCAAGGAGGAGTCGAAACGAAACAAACGACTCTAAGGAAGCAAACCCAAGGCGGACGGTGCTCCAAGGCACGCGAGAATGATTATATAAATCGTAATGAATCTAGGAACCCATGGAGACTAGGTGTCTCCCCACGGTCCGAAGGTATTCAAACCGAAAGCTCTGATACCAACTGTAACGCCCCACATTTTTAAGTAAAACTTTTCCAACATATTTTTTTTTGAAATACAATAAACAAAACAATGGGGAGTTAATAGTCACTATACAGTAGCATTGCAGTTGAAGTCCTCATTACAGTAATCTTGATACAATACACAAAACTGAAAGAGTACAGACAGAAAGTACAACTGAACTACTAGCCACAACTGTGAAGAGAAGTACAACTACAACAGGACAGCAACCTGAAACTGAAAAGAAGTACAACAGCACAGAGAGAGCCAAGGCCGCAGCTCCAAAGGAACCGGCTACAAGCACAAGCTCCAAGTACCCCCTACAAGAGAAATTCTGCAGTACAATCCTGGAAAAGAGAGAGAAAGGAGTCTGAGCAAACACAGCTCAGTGACGGTAACAGCTAAAGACTACAAAGCATGCACGAGCGCATGCGAACCTAAGCAGAACAGACCAAAGGTAAGGCAAGACTAACAACAAAGTACAACACACCCACACACACACACAAGTGAAGTGAGACTAAGAGTATCACTAAGGTCAACGAATAGAGGGTCACCCAAGCCACGCTCGACACACAAGGGACCAAGTCACACCACCCCACTAACTCTCAGTCGAGACCACAACCAAGACCAAGTAACTACATTCTGATCTCTTGAGAAGGAATCCATCAATCGCAAGCACACACCTTTCCACATCACCCGAAAGAATCATTGTACAAAGACCAACACCCCAAAACCACTAACAAACGAATCCCAAACAAATATAGTGGGACCCCGACAACTCTGCCTATTCCACTTCCTTTGATAAGTACATAACCATATTGTGGATTTTGGTGTTGTTTAACTTTGAAATATAATTGGTTTGCATAGGTAGATTTCATTTCCTTTAACATTCCTTACCATAACACCTTCACCTACTGAAGTAAGCAAGTATCATCATCCCTTCCGACTCACTCAAGTCGACGACTACGAGAGGTACGGAACAGGAGGTCGCGACCGTCCTACCCTCCACAAGATACTGGTCGGGTCATAGGACACCGCAGTCGTTTCCTCAACAAGCATATTTCCCCCTTGGCGACACAAGGGAGTCACGACGGAGACTATAACGCCCGCTATGAAGAACTCCTAGGCGGCACAAGGAGTCATGCGGGGGTACTCGCCCTCGCAGAGTACAATCCCAGGAAGGGCATCGACCATCCTTAACCCAGGGGCAATACCGCGGGTAGGGCATGAACCCTCCTACCCGGATGGATACCATCAACACATTCCGGTCATGAGGGCAAGAACCTCCTCACTCCGTAAGCTTTCAAAAACCATTTCGTCACATCATATGGGTTGGGCCAAGGTACCTCTCAAAACCCAAGATGGTATCCTTCGTACGCCATCAATCACATCATATTACTCTCTTCACATTTCTTTCATTGATGTTTCATTTGGTGGGATTAGCTGAGAGGATTCAAGATTATCCAAGGGTGGTCCTCGTGGGATCCATCCCCGTATTTGACATTCATTACATTTCATTTCATTTTGGGTGATTTCCATTGCATTACCGAGTTCATCCCATTCCTGACAAGCCAACGGCTAAATCCAATTCCCACCAATTTCCACATTTCCTCTCCAAGGAGAGTTATCCACGCAAGCTACCATTTTACTTTCACAATGTTAATTTCAAGCCAAGACAACCCAATTTATTTCGAATATCCTCAAACATCTCAATTCACACTATCGTCAACCTAAGAAGTCCCATTTTAGTCTTATACCCTTTCCCACGTTCCATACCATGATTAAACACGATCGACACACCCGAATTTCATCTCAAGGCCCACTCGTCTATTCATCAAACACATAGAGCCTATGCAATTCTAGGAGTAAACCTCGATACACAAGTTATTCTCTCCACATCTACACCATTCCAAGACTAACACAATTTCGCGAGGCTAACCCGACGCCGACCAATTTAATGATAACAATGCAACCATATACCCGATACCAACGAATCGAACCACTAACGATACGACTACGCAAAGTAAATCGACGATCGATAAAACAATGATACATGGAATGGAAATACGCACACCCACGCACCCTAGGTAGGATTTAGAAGTTACCCACCGGAGAGTCGCCGGAAAAGTTCGCCGGAGCAATCGCCGGAAAATGCCCAAGTAATCCGGTTACGCCGCTACGAAGCTCTCGTCACACCCTACGACATACAAACACTATCAAACACGGGAGAATGCAATTTGGAGCTAGGGTTTGAAGGAGGAAAAACACTTACCGAATATATGCGAACCGCCACCGTCAATGTGAAGCCCTCGACATCCCCGTCGACGTTAGTGAAGGCCGAAAACTCCAAGTCTTGGAGGAAGAGGGTGGATTTGAGGAGAGAATTGAGAGGTAGAGAAGAGGGAGGTAGAGAGAGGGAGTGATTTACAGAAAATGGGCAAGGAGATGCCCTAAAGTCGGACCAAACATATATATAGGTGCCCAAGTGAAAAGACCACTTTACCCTTAATGATATTCTACCGAACTACAGGTGCACCGGTGCAAGCCTGATCTGCACCGGTACAAACCCCCTTTGCACCGGTGCATCAACCGATGCACACCTCACTGCCTCAATCCGGAACCTCTGTGCACCGGTGCAACCCACACCTGCACCGATGCAAGCATAGAACAGAACCCACTGAAATCACTCTGCACCGGTGCACCCAAGACCTGCATCGGTGCAACTACTTCAAAAGAAGGCAGTGCACTCTGGACAACACATGCACCGGTGTAACTCCAATCTGCACCGGTGCAACTGCACCAAAACTGAATAAAAACAGTAGAACGGTCCTCGAGGCCATCCCGGACGCCTCGGACAAGCGCCTAACTTAAGGAAGAGATTCAATGGAAATCCCAATATGATTTCTAAAATAGATTTAAGTCGCGCTAAAATTTGCGGAGCGTTACAAGACATACCTACGGAGGGATTCAGATTCAGAAACCACGGAAACTCGAGGCATTGATGGAGGACAAGGTTTGAGGTTCTGAACGCAACACGAATGGGGAGTAAAGTGAAGGAGAATAATCGTTTCAAATTCCCATATTGGAATACGAAAAAGTTGGATGGTTGAGATTAAAGGCAATCCATGGGAGATCATGTAGGGACTTTGATGAATGACATGTGGCCTCGGGGATTCAATGTGCACGCATCACGAGGGATGCCAACCATCGAAAGGATGTCTATTCATTCATGACCTCCTGAGCTAATCATAAGCCCAGGAACAGGGGAGCAGCTGATGAGGGAAGTAGGCCGAAAGCTCAGTTCAGAATAATTCACAAACGACAGCCAATGCATCATCCCATGTCTGACTCCTAATCTTAAGCTCGGCTATGATCAGGTCAAGACGAACAGGACAGTTAAGTAGGGGAGCCATGCAACGATTACTTGTGCATGGCCAGAAAGGCATATGTACAAGGTTCTGTCAAGAGACACGTGGCTGGACTTCCGAGATGGTCACCGAGGATGGCAGAATAGATTGGCGCAAATATGGAAACTGTCGTTTGTGGTTGAGGAAGATAAGGAAATATGCAAGACGCTCTCAGAAATGTCGGGCATGGCGGCTAGGGTTGCTAAATCTTAGTTAACAGGTATATAAACGAAAGTTAGCATAAGAGAGAGGTACACATTCATTCTCACTCATTTACACTTCGTCGATTCTCTCTCCCTCTCAAACAGTTATTGACTTGATCGTTGGAGGCAGTTCGGAGGCACCCCCCTCTCTCTGTGTCTCTGGATCTTTCCCCTTTGCAGGTCACGGCAGTTCACAGCAAGGAGGAAGAGTCTGATCGAGAAAGGTTCTAGGCAGAGTCGAGCCGTGCCGAAAACTGAAGCATCATTATGTATTCAAGAATAGTAGCAAGTAGTATAACCAATATATAATCTCGAATTCCTCTGGAAATAGATTGCGTATTTAAAATCCTTCAAACCACCAACAAATTACTGATTTTTTAAATTTTAGCTTCTAACAACCATTATAAATCATCACTGATCCTATGGACAAAAACACATAATAAAAGAACAATGTTATATTTAATACCCTAAAACTGTAACTGATGTAGGAAACTTTCAGCTCAATACCGCAATCAAAAGAACCGAGGGAAATTGAAGAAATTATTATTTGCAAATTGGAAATTTAACAAAGAATCTCATAAATATCAATACTCCAAACGCATATCGAAGAAACCACAAGAAGCATATGTTACCGATAATCATTTCTCTGGTTATCGATAACCAAAAATAACAAGGATTAAACATCACTTGATGTTACTGATAATTCTTAGCTCAATAAAATCCCAACACCTTCAGTTACTGATAACTAGATGTATGTGAACATTGGGTTATCAATAACCAGACCATCGTTCATCCAAACAGAAGTCTTGGTTATCGGTAACCACACCCATGACATTAGTGGGTTACTGGTATCCCATGTTGCGAGAGATTTAGTAGCTAGAAGAATTATAGAATTTTCTAATTTGTTTTGATTTTATTTTATTTCCTAATTAAAGTACTTTCTTCCTAGTTGGTTTAGGAGATTTTAATTTTGATTATTAACTAGGATTCCTTTCTTGTTTTGTTTCCTAGTTGAGATAGGATTCTTAGAGTTCTATTTATATGAGTCATAAATAAGTATTCGAATAATTGAATGAATATTGATATTTTCCTTTGAGAGTTTCTCTCTTTATTTCTCGTGCACAAGAACGTGCTTGATTATTCGAGTTTATTTTGTTTGGAATAGTACACTAACTATTTTCTCGTTTAATCTGTAACATCAATTGGTATCAGAGCGAGGATTTGCCTGGTTCAATGGCACTAAAAAATAACTAAGTACACAAATACTGACATTGGTCATTGTTTTGATGGCCTAAGGAGGACAGTTGAAGTACGCTGGTTGTCATGCCCCAACCTCAATAATCATGAATAAATAAATCAACGAAAGCATTTTTTGAAATTTCGTATTTTTATAAAACAAACATGTACAAAAGGAAATATACAAATGATCATGCAACCCGACTTTCTATTTGTATTATATGCCTTTTATTACAAACGCTTATACTTGCAACATATTTACATTATTTTCTTTTTATCTCAACTCTTCTATTTATCTATAAGCAGTGGATCGACTCTAGAATCATCCATTACTTGGAATTCAAAAGAAAACCAGGAGTGAATAAGACACCAATATTGAATTATAATGAAAAAAATTAACAATACATCAACGACCGAATATAATCACGTATGAATAATTGAACATATGCTAAGTATAATCAATCATGAGTTAGCTTTTACGTTGTTAGATCCACTCAATCATCAGCAACAAATGTGCCTCTCTACTCAAAAACAAATGCGACAAAACACTCGCCAACAAATGCGATTCCCATCTCTCAATCCGCCAACATACAAATAATAAATTCCACTAAAAATTATAATGCAAGAACGTATCTAACCTACTCACCCAAAATCCTTGTAAAAAGGATTTTACAAATTCCTCGGTCCTTTGCCTTTTCCCAAACTTTCACATGTTAACATCTCAAATGTTTAGTTCACAAGAATAATAACGGTACAATATAAATTAAACATGCGTAAAATAAATTCCCTAAATTATTTCCTTATTTTAATTTCTTTTATCTCTTAATTTTATTTTCATTCCTAAATAGTCTGACTTACCCTCATAGTGCCCCTGTATACTGATACATGTACCCACATATCGATATACAGATGAACCAACATTTTGGTATACCTTCTGTTAAAATCTCATTCCAATATACTAAATAGTGACACATTTCAATATATTGTCTTTACACGTATCGATATACATACTATACGTCCAATTCAAAGAAAACTCAAATTTTCATACCATTATTCATCTTCTTCTCATATTTATTTATAAATCACACATATACATCAACTCAGATTTCATGCAATTCCTTAACCATGTTTTCATTTATAATCTGTTGTTTTCATAAGAGTTGCCTTAACAGAATCTTTATAATTTCATCCAAAATTCCATCAAACCCATCTAAACCTTTCAAACTCCCTGCGTTCGTAATTTTCCTAATTTATTAACATACAATTTATATAACCTGGAATTCATACTCAATTACTCAATCTATAGAAGGTTAGATGTAGTTCTTACCTGATTAGATTGATTTTCGTGAATCCTTGTGCTTGATTTCCTATCGTTCCCCCAATTTTCTTTGTTCCTCTTCTCTCTCACTCTCGGTTCTTGTCTCTCTCACTCTCTAACAATATTTTCCTAAGTTTGCATGCGACACGTGTGTTGTTTGTAATATTGCACCGATTCACATTAAAATCTATCTAGACAGCTCATATTTTGATATGTGTATGACATATATCGATATATGTGTTGTCTTGAACCTATTTTGATATATACACAGCATACCCATTACCCTCCAACACTACATATTGGTATACGAATTCTCTCATATAGGTATACTGAGGCAACCCCAGCCAAAATCCATAAACCATAACATCACATTCCGATATGTGATTTCCCCCTACTTTAACCTCACATCGATATATGCAAGTGTCCTGACCAAATTCCAGAAAACAACCCATCTACATTTCGGTATGCCTAATTTTCCCTTAACCCACTGTCGTGCCCCGAATTTTCCTCCACTCTCACTTGCACGGGAAGAAATTCCTTGGTTCCGATTTGACTCAAAAAATGCAACAATTTTTTAAAAAATAAAAAAACAACTAGAATTTGAAAATATCAAATTAATAATAGTTTGAATTTGTTGAAACAAAGTTACAATCCATTATTAATTTGTTTTTGGAGTTGCCACCCGGCATAGAGTTATGGTGTACCAAGTCATCGGTTTGAAAAATTTTTTGGTCTGCGTAATCAGAGTTGAATTCGGAGATTTACTATTACGAACAGGGAATGTGTTAGGCACCATACATTGCCCTTGCGGCACTTTGTTTTTCAAAATAACCGGTTAACCAATTTCAAATATTCTCGGCCAAGAGAAATTATTGTGTGAAATGGAAAATCCAGAAATTGTAATGAATAAAGAATGATTTAATGAAGTGTAACTGTCACGCTTCACCCTGACTACACTGCTCCAACGAGGCTGCACCGGGTAGGGGTGACGACAGTCAAGCATGATTACACATCTAATTCCAAAGTCATTATGTGACTTATTATAAACATTTGTTCTTTAACATCCTCCTAATCATACACCTAGAAGATTTCATTAACAATAAGAAATCATTCATTGTCTAACTAATGACAATTATTTTATAATCAGAAGCAAATAATTTTATTTCTAAGGTCCAACAATCCATTACAACTACTCTATGACATAAAGACGTACACGAGTACATATGCCCCGATCAACCATACTAACTAATAAGTACAACATCTCTTAGGCCAAAATAGAACCTAGTCTACGTCATCTAGTGTCAGACTCCCCACACGAACTAGTAGTGGACATCATCTTTCAGCTTTAGCAATATCTGTGACATCCAAAAATGGAAAACACAAGAGTATATAAATTATACAGTAATTTAAAGAATGGAAAACTACTGTAAACACCACATATGCAGTTATCAAGGAACATAATTGTATTTCCCCAACTAAGGACATCATCAAGGTGCTTTGGTGCATCCGCCCGCGACCGCACGACTACCAATCATAGTCACTCTACTACGCATTCATAGACACATGTCCACACAGGTGATTCCCAATTTCCACGTCCACACATTTACACATATTTTCAAAACTTTAAATTAATGCACAATAAACATACTCACAGTGGTTTTGTACCAATTGTCGATCACCCTTTTTCTTTGAGGATTCGACACCGCTAGCTTCCATACCTGTCCAAGCTAAAAATGTTAATATCCGAGACAAAATATAACTTGAACATAAAGTAAATGCATAAATAAAAGGATTACAGAACACAAATAACCTTTACTTTATTTATTTCCTTCAATTTATATTTATTTTATTTACTTCCCATTTATTCCTAATTTATTTTAATTTTTATTTATTTATTTGTTTCATCCTTTTCCATTCACTGCCAAAATCCCATCAGTACTCACACATATCGATATACAAATCAATGTATACCGATATGTGTTACCTCTAAATACATATCGATATACACCCCTTCAACGCACATATCGATTGATCCCATCAACATCACATATCGATATACAGACTAATCAGCCATTTCGATATACACCTTTAACTCATATATCAATATACATTTAAATAGGCATTTCGATATGCAACACATATCGATATATGACCTATTCATCTACATACCGAATAGTGCCACCAACTTTACATATCAATATATGGTTTTATATACATATCGATACACAAACACCCCATGCCTATATCGAATGACCAAACCGACATTTTCTTTGGAAGGAGTAATTTATTTATA
Organism: Monotropa hypopitys; assembly: GCA_002855965.1. Classification (NCBI taxonomy): domain Eukaryota; kingdom Viridiplantae; phylum Streptophyta; class Magnoliopsida; order Ericales; family Ericaceae; genus Monotropa; species Monotropa hypopitys. Next base: position 10,134 of record NMUG010011725.1, read on the forward strand.
GGATTAATCAAATAGTGTACAGCAATTGACCAATCACAGCTTCCTAACATCCAAAGGCTAACAAAACACTAGAGCAAGATAAACCAAAACAAACTTGAGAGATCAAAGAAATTTTGAAGCTACTCAAAGAGGATCCGCAGTAAGAGCAACCGAGCCCTCAATACTTCATCGATCAAATTGCAGCAAGAGAGGAAGAGAGGTCCTGAATCAGGTCGAGCCCCGAAAGACCACCGAGAGAAACGAACGAAGAACTCCAAGTTGTTACCAAACTGACATTGTATATCAATATATGTCCATTCCATATATCGATATATGTCCCTAGCAGAGAAAAACCCAAAAATACAATATTGTTCATCTTCTTCCCAAAACTCAATTACCTACAAAACAAACATACATCTACGAATTGTTCATAACCAA
>NMUG010011726.1:0-10551 GCA_002855965.1 Monotropa hypopitys
GGCAGTTAAGGGGAAGGGCGTGGCCGCCACCTCGGGGAGAGTTTTCACTTTGACTCAGAAGGAAGCGGAGGCCACTCCAGAAGTGGTTGTTAGAGGAGCTCTTCCTCACATTAAGAATATGCCATTGAAAGAATATGTGGGGTGAGATTGTGAGTGTTAGAGGAGCCCTATTATTTTTTCTTAATACCAATCAAAACAATATACAAGTGAATCACATGTGTGTAAGGGTTCTACAGTCTTTTGTGGAACACTGCGTGAAGGTGGTGTATAGCAGTAGGTGTTAACCAAAAAAATGTATAGCAATTAGTATGTACGATGAGAGCTCACTATTATGATCTTACCAAATACCTTGGTGAGCTAGGAGAGAAGCTCTCGGATACTTCACTCTTGTTCTCCCTTCCAGCAGCCCTCTGTCAAGGTCTCTCCCTCACTCCACTCAGACCTTCTATGCTCTCGGACTGGTTAGAAGAACAGAGCTCTCTCAAGAAGCTCACTTACTGATGTGCTCCCTCTCTCTCACAATGCCTTTGAAAGAAACTCAGACCCCTTATATTCTCTATGCTGACTTGCTCTCAAAATGCCTTAAAAAAACTTTCCTTGCTCTCGGATCTCTCCCTATACACCTCTACTTTTCCTCTATATATACTCTATAGTATATCTCGACAGACTCCCTCACAAGGTGACCCAACGGATGGATTTGTACGTCCAATCGAATGGGACAACACAAAGGGGCAAGCGTTCAGACTGTATATCACAGGATACAGATTACTCAGGTCGAAAGTGATGAAATAAGCAACATTGCTTTTTGCCTGGAGTATTTTCAGAACCCGTTTTAGGCAAAAGGATTCAGACATTTGAATAAGTCAACTACGGCAATTGAAATTCGAATTTGGCTTGAATTGATTTAAAAGTTTTTAATTTTAAGTTAAATGAATATTCCAGTCTTCCTACATCCCGAACAAATCAAATTCAATTTTATAATCCGAAAATCTGCAGACCGGCAGACGCACCGACAGACGCACCGGTCTATACACCGATAGATCCGGTCTCTGGGCCGGTCTCTGATGAACTTTCAATTTTGATTTTTCTCGCTTGTTTTATTGGGAATCCACGTTCCTATTACCGGGAATACGTGTTTTAGACACTTTGGGAGTCTAGAGAATTAGTTTGATCTTCCTAGATTGGCCATATGACACCTATTCTTCCTTGATTATCAATTCTCTAACTTAGGTGCATTAATTTTCATCAATTAAGCATAAAGACCTCTATCTAAGAAATATAAGAACAATTGTAATATGTTGAGACAACATTAAAACCTAACCCTATCAATCTCCCCCTTTTTAATGATGTCTCAATGGATAATCAGGGGATTGATGAAAGAAGGTATGATTGATGAAAATATTGTTAAGGGCTTCAATTGTTCTTCATTTTCACATTTTTGTTTTAAATTCTTGATTGCCATTCACTTCTTCCCCTGATAGAGTCAAAAAGTGGGAATGATGCTCCCCATGACTCTAGTATTCCCAAAAGATAGATCTAATTGACGAAATTTTAAGCAGAATGGTGGATATCAAAAAGGAGATACATAGATGGATAACAGTACTGATCATAATCGATAGTATGGTCATGCTCATACATATAGCATGGAGATCAAAATAGCCACATGGAATCAGGATAGATGAAGGTAATACAAAACATCAATCACATGGGATCAGTATAGATATAGACTACTGTCCTCCGAGAAATCTCAAGACACGATCAAGCTTGGAGTCGATATTTGCCATGAAAGCCCGCATCTCAGTCATCTCATGTCGGATCTGTGTTGTATCACTCGTACAATCAGTGTATGTAGGGTGGACATGAATAGGTTGTGGCGCATCAGGAAGCTTCTCTCCCTCATCAGATCCTTCCTCATCAGCTCCTTCGACCTCTGAACCAGACTCCTCATTTTCAGACTCATCCATTTGTGTCACTCTCATTCTTCGGACAGATGCCAGATTGAACGACCTGTTAATAGGCATAGCATTCACATCCTCAGTTGATACATCATGTGCCAGCAAAATCGCAGTAATCAGATTCCCAAAAGGTAAGCTGCGTTGTAGATCATCTAGTGTTGTTGCCATCTCTCTCATGATCGTATATCCCAAACACAACTGATTACCCACAAACATATTGTACATCAGATAAAGCGAATATGGACGAATATCATAGAAGTGCCCCATCTTGGGCGTAATGTTCTCCATAATAAAATAGGCCAACAATTTCCATCAAGGTTTAATATCAGCGGTCAACACAGTACCTCGATAAGCCCCAAAGCTCGTCACTACCTCAAAGAAGTCTGGATATGGCTCAATAGCATCATGAAAATCAACATCGGTATTAAAATAGATCTGAAGGCCATTCGGTCGAATGCCAAGTAATGTAGATAGGGTATCAAGCCTCAATGAAATTCGTTTACCTCGGATATATGATCGAAGGAGCAGGCCATCCTCTCGTGATGTGATTCAAAGGTTTCAATAAAACTTTCTAACTAAGATCGGATATACCTCTGTTGGACATCTGAGGAGACCGTCCCATCCCATATTGTATAGTTGACCCTCGATACGTAGAAAGTATATGTTGGGAAGATTCACACCTCGACCAAGACATACGAGACAGCCCTCAAACTCGCGCCACTATTCTTCAATCTCATGGGTGAGAAATCGATACAAGTGAGGCATGTCGGATAGGTTGATGTTTAATTTTTGACTCTTGGTATGGTGGAAGACAGAGGTTGATGCCTGATGGGAGTTCGATCAAGAGAGAGAGATAAGGAGGCAGTGAGTTCAATCAAAAGTTGGGTAGGACAAACGGTGAAGAGAACTGAGAGTAATACCTGAAGAAAACAATGGAGGCTTGAGAGGGGTTTTGAACAGCTGTAGATTTAGGGTTACACAGACCCAATCGAGAGAGAATGAAAAGGCAGTAGAGTGTCTTATTTCGAGAGAGAGAGAGAGATAGCAGTGAGAAAGGGTTCGAGCAGGTCTAAAATCGCCTGAGGGTTTTAAGTCGATATAAGGGATAATTAGGTTAGGTAGGAACCATAAATGCAGCTCCCCTCTTGGATTCTATTCAAACAACCCGATCGGCACATAGATCGGTTTATCGACCGACTGGACCACTGGATCCACCGGTGTATCCATCGGTCCTTTGACCGGTCTACAGAATGAGTTAAACTTTCCTCTTTTGAGCATTTTACCTTCTTAGACAACCTTAATTGTATTTTATTTTCTTATCAGTTCAGAAAGTTCACCTCAGTTCAACCATTTTATACAAATTTTCAATTTTCCCTTTTAACTTGATTTGACAAACATGCTCATATGCCTAAAGTTATTTCTAAGAACAAAATGAAAGTACTAATCTAAACACATTAAACTAAACTAAGGCAAATAAAATATTGAGAATTTGTACCATATGTGGAATGGAATTTGACCATTTTCACCCCACAACTTCCCTTTAGGTTTCATGAATTCTCTTTGATCAACGAAGCTTCCCCATTTGTTGCCTCTTTGTTCCAAATATTGAACTTTTTTTGGAATGAATTCTCTTCCCTTATTTTGATAGTTTCTCTAGTGGCCTCTTTGTGCTCCCTCTCCTTCACAATGCCTTTGAAAGAAACTCAGACTCCTTATATTCTCTCTACTGACTTGCTCTCAAAATGCCTTAAGAAAAAAAACTTTCCTTGCTCTCGGATCTCTCCCTATACACCTCTGCTTTTTCTCTATATATATACTCTATAGTATATCTCGACAGACTCCCTCACAAGGTGACCCTACGGATGGATTTGTACGTCCAATCGAATGGGACAACACAAAGGGGTTCAGATTGTATATCACAGGATACATATTACCCAGGTCTAAAGTGATGAAATAAACAACATTGCTTTTTGTATGAAGTATTTTCAGAACCCGTTTTAGACAAAAGGATTCAGACATTTGAATAAGTCAACTGGGTGCAATTGAAATTCGAATTTGGCTTGAATTGATTTAAAAGTGTTTAATTTTAAGTAAAATGAATATTCCAGCCTTCCTACAGCCCGAACAAATCGATTTCAATTTCATAATCTGAAAATCTGCAGACCGGAAGACACACTAGCAGACGCGCCGGTCTATACACCGGTGGATTCGGTCTCTGGGTCGGTCTCCGGGCCGGTCCCTGGTGAACTTCCAAATTTGATTTTTCTCGCTTATTTTATAGGGAATCCATGTTCCTATTACCGGAAATACGTGTTTTAGACTGGGAGTCTAGAGAATTAGTTTGATCTTCCTAGATTGGCCATATGACCCCTATTGTTCCTTGATTATTAATTCTCTAACTTAGGAGCATTGATTTTCATCAATTAAGCATAAAGACATCTATCTAAAAAATGTAAGAACAATTGTAATGTGTTGAGACATCATTAAAACCTAACCCTATCAAACCTCACTGTGAATAACTTGACAAGAAAGGGTAATGAACTTAACAGACCATTTAAGAGGGTCCCAAGCCACCTATATTCTACCCATAAAAACTGCACCATAATTGTGTACAATCTCCCAGTTCGGAAGACATGAGTGAATAACCTTTTATAGTTGTTCTCTTTGACCTTATGTTCCAAGAGCCAAACTATTGAGATATTAATAAGTTTGATAAATGACTTGACCGAACTCTGCTTAATGGAATGACATAGCTACAAGCATAGGATGTAACGGTTCAGAAATTATTAATATAATTTCTCATTATTTTAATGATCCTTAGGAATATCTATTTAAATTCATTTAATTCTATTCCGAGAAAATCCTATATTAATTCCTTTGAATTCATATTCCCCTTCGAATGGTTGAAAATCAATTTCTAATTGATTTTATATATTCCCGAGCCTCCCCGAGATGATTGGTTGAATCACGATGATTTTAGTATGCTCGATATGGGAGTTTGTTGTGATTACGGATGTCCGGGTGATTGTCACGAGTGTTTGGCAATCACATTTCAATTCTTAGGTTCTCCTAAAAACCCTCTCTATTTCGATATGTATTTTTGGCCCAACCCACTTGCATTTTGATATGCACAGCTCGGGTTGGCTTGGACATCATGCATTTCGATATGCAATGGGATTGCATATCGAAATATCCCTTTGTTAATTTCCTCCAGTGAGACTTCCCTCCCCTTCCCTTCTTGGCCTATTTCGATATACACTTGGTGTATATCGAAATGTGAAGTCTATATCGAAATTTCCCTTTGTTAGTATCCTCCAGTGAGCATTCCCTCCCCTTCCCTTCCTTGCCTATTTCGATATACCTTGGTGTATATCGAAATGTGAAGTCTATATCAAAATGTTCCCTCTTGATCCATTTCCTTCGCTTTGTATTTCGATATACCATTTGGAGGTATATCGAAATACAGACTCTCTTGTGAGTTTTGCTTAAGAAGTATTTCGATATGCACATTGAGTGCATATTGAAATTCAAAGAATCTGGCATGTCTTCCCTTGATCGCATATCGATATGAACATATTGCATATCGATATGCAACTCAGTAAGGGTATTTTCTGGATAATATTTTGGGGATGTATATATACATCATTTGACTCAAACCCTACGTATTGGTCATCACAAACATAGCAACACAACTGTCCCAACTCTCTCTCTCTCTTTTCTCTCCCTTCTCTCACATTTCTCTCCTCTCTCCCACATCTCTCTTGATTCCTCTCCTTGTTTGGAGGTTTTTGGGCATGAGCCCTTCACAAAAGTTGTTCTCCTCGCCTCCCTCTTCGCATTGGTGGGCATATCCATGTCGGTTGTTCAAGAACTCTCATCTAGAGTGTTGTACTTTGTTCCAAATAGGTAGAGTGGATCTAACCATATGCTATATATGTGCTCTAGTCTTCTCTCTCTCCTTTTATAGACAAAACTCGTATGTATGCATGTCTAGGGTTTCCCTAGGTTTTAAAGGTGTTTGTGTTGAGTCTAGGACTCTAATGGCTTGTATATGGCCTTCGCCTAACATTAATGTCATATTCCCAAGGTTAGAACCGAAAGCCCCAATTTTCACTAAAAACTCTAATTCAATTTTATTCTAAGATTTGGGGAAATGGGATTCAACCTTAGTGATAGGGTTGTGTTTTGATGATGTCTTAAGTGTCAAATGGATATGTCTAGGATGCATGGCTTGGGATGGAAAAGTGAATGAACAAGTATTTAGACCTAAGTTGATCAAACATAGGCAACAAAATCAGTCAAGATGTGAATCAAGCTGTATAGGACGCATGCTCAATTATGAAGTTATTGACTTTAAGAAATAAAATGTATTGAGTATTGAAAGTTAAAATGAGAAATGCATTACATATGCATTAAGTTGAATGCATGAATTAGGGATTAAAATTTCCAATACCTTAGACTTGAAATTGAATTCAAGTACTTTTTAAAACAAGTCTAGAATGACTTTTATTCTAAGATTTTTATTGAATGGATTTCCGGAAGAATAATGTCTAATTTTTGGTAAAACAAACTTACCCAAATCCCAATTCCCGGATGTATGAATTCTAATTCCCAGTAGATTCAATGAAGAAAAAAACAAAAATTAAAGTCTGCTACACACCGGCCTAAGGACCGGTCCACGGACCGGCTCCAGGACTCGATCCACCGGTCTCTTCGCCGGTGCATTTGTCGGTCGCGTAGATCAGGGAAATCTCATAACTGGGTTTAATCGATTTTATGCATAAAAGTTCAAATTGGTTTTTATAAATTAATTTACACTACATTCACTATTTATTTGAGATAAAATTTGAAAACCAAGTCTATGTTGTCAAAATCAATCCAGAGGAGTCCCAATCAATTGCCATATTTGGCAAATACTTCTCCAAGACACAAATGGGACTCTGATAATTTCTTTCACGATTTGGGTCTGCTTACACATTATGTCCCATTGGTTTGCCTTTGAAAAATGACCCGTTGGTTGTACTAGGTTAGAGCTGTCGATATACAGAATATCTATTCTAATATATAAAGGCGGATCAATTGTTTGGTGTTGACAAGTTTTTGTCATTTTGTCAAATTTTCCTTTTCCGAAATTACCCTCACTTATTTCCACTTGCACACCCATAACGTGGGTGGCACAACTGCTAGTAAGGGAGAAAGAGAGAGATAGTAAAAGGAGGTGAGGGGTTGCGAAGAGGAAACAATAACCTCTCACAGAGAGAGAGCCCAGACGGGCATGGGTGAGCGGGAGAGAGAGCACAAAGGGGAGTTAGCAGGCGTGAGTGTGAGTTTAGGGTTTCTCCTAAGGGGGAAATAGCGGCTGCATAGAGGAAGGGTGAGAGAGGCCTGAAAGGGGGCAGCTACGAAAAGAGCAGTAGAACGGAGGGATCTCTGAAGAGCTTAGACAGAGAGAACGAAGAAAGAATCTCTAGATGGAGGAAAATGTGACGATTAGCAGCATAGACATTGAATTGAAGAATCAACTCATCGGTTTCTAGTTCTCTAACTACAAGCCAGAGTATCTGCGCTGCATTCATTCCGTTAATTTCCATAGTTGAGATTCTGATATCCGCCCTTTCTGGTTGCTTTGATTGCTAACAGACCACCAAGAGAAGTCTGTACAGATATATAGAATTGTGGTAACCTGTTTCTGCCGGAGGGTTCTCTTTGGCTGCTGAGTGTTCGGAGGTGGGAAGTCGGTTTCGACCGGTGACTGGCGTGGTCCCTGTAAACAAACAAGGGGGTCCTCCTGCTTGGCTCCTGCAAAACAAGGATTAGTGCCCGCCGGTGGGGTTTAACCAACGGGGCCTCCGATGCTTAAGTTAGCAGCTGTTTGGGAAGATAAAGCAGTAATCGAAGGAGGCCGGATGGTAGCGGTCGGGGATCAAAGGTCAGGATCAGGACCAGGATCCCCCTAAACAGTACCTATGGGGGGTATTTATAGGGGGATGTTGGCTTGGGGCTCACGAATATTGAGTGGGCCGTACGTCAAGGGCCCAAGGGTGGGCCTGGACGGTTGATGGACTGGGTTGAACCGTACGGACATGGCATCTCGGTCGGATCCCCGTGATAGCGACAGGAGGGGGAGCCCTCTGGGTGGTCTGGCTCGTTTGGCGGTAAGCCAAGGACCGTGGCAAAGTGTCAACGGAGGACGTCTTCCCGGACATTGGCGGTCGTCCAAGCCGAAGCCCGTCAGACGTAATCACTTAATGATCGTCACCCTTGCACTTGGCTCCGTGAATCGTTGATGGTCCGGACGTACGGCGGGACGCTGATGGTCCGTATGGCCGGCTCGTTGGTGATGTGTTTCTGCGACATTTTTCTCCCCAGGACATGGGTCCGGTCACCACAATAGCCCCTCAATCTTTTTCAAATTTTTGAAAAAGATTGAAAGAGTTCAACCGGATGCCATGCCGAAGGAGGCAGGTTACGTTAATTATGTTTGGCGTCACGTTTGACGTCACCTGACAGACATCGGGACATTGATTAGACACGGCTGTCAGGAACCGCCACGTGTTGCGATCTGATTGGCGGGTTAAACTGACCGCCTCGGCACATGTGTAGAATTATTTAATACTCTAAAGTTGTCTCGTACCTAGGGGAACCTATAAATAGGCCTGCTGGGTATGAGCTTCGGTACTCCATTTTGCGCACAAGGGTCCTCCGGAGAGCTGTTTATTTTCCGGCAACAGCGCTTCTCTGCTTGTCATGGATCAGGTAGTCGATTTATCGTCTTCTTCTTCGCATTCTGAGCTGGACCCATTGTTTCAGCCGGCTCACATGGAGGCTACTCCCGAAGCTAGCTCTAAGTCGTCGTCACCCATTGAGGAGGTCACGCCCGAAGCATCCTCTTCAAGGCATCTTCCGGTCGGTAGTCAAGCTAATATCGTTCGGCACTTTTCAGATGAAGCCAAACCATCATATGTGGCCACGAGAGATTGGTCGGGGAGAGCGTTAGGAGGGGCAAGAAGGAGAGCCAGTGACGAGGGCTGCCCTTACCTTCGTTTCTTTCGTGGGGGGATTCATGAGTTCGAAGAATTCTCCCGTCGGTATGAGATCCCAGGTAACGTGTTCATTGCGGAAGTCGGTTCGGCGATCACCTACTCGGAAGACCATATCACCGTTCCCCTTATGGCTGTGACCGGAGGGCGGCTAGTGTTCCCCTTATGCCCATTCCTTCGAGGTTTTCTACACGCGTTCCAGCTTGCGCCGAACCAGCCTTCATATAGCCTTCATCCCAGCCCGACCGTCTCATCCCGGCTACCCACCTCAGCACGGCCTTAAAAGCTGCACCCTAGTTCAGCCACATTCCCGTATTCTTGTTTGAATAAGACGACAACACCACCCGATATTTTTGACACGTATGTTACACCTTTTTCAGAATCTGTTAGAAAAAGTATTGTTTTATAATCATTAACTAGGAATATTTTTTTGTATTTTCCCATCATTCTTTTAGGGTTTTCGTTGTATCCCTTGAGGGCTATATAAGCCAAACGATGTATAGATTTACACAACTTTTATCAATATACAACTTCTATTTCCAAATTGAGAGCTTCGCATCCCTTCCTTCTCAGATGGATTCCTAAATTGCAAGTGGATTCCTGTGTTGCTTGGTGGATTCCTTGCACTTCTACCGGATTACGGTAATAATCCAATCACCCCTTTACGGTTTTGTTTAACCAAAATCGTCTTCTCTATTTCCCCCGCCTCGTGTTGCATCGGTTGGTATCAGATCCAAGTTCTAATAGATGGTGCTCCAGAAGAATGATCAGCAATAGTGGGAGACTTGAGGATTGTTCAACAGGAAATGCGTAATCTATGCAAACTTGTTGAGCACCTCACCAGCGAATTTTCTAGACTGGATTTCAGAGGTAGAACATTTTTTTGGCTACATGAATATTGAAGAAAACAGGAAGGTCAAGTTTGTGGCCTATCAGTTGAAGAATAGTGTGTCTGCCTGATGGGATTAGCTAAAAATGTCTAGGGCACGGCAGAATAAGAATCCAATCCATTCATGGCCAAGGATGTCACGCCCCGGATTTTCAAACCAATTTTTTTTTTGAAAACAATTTAAATGAAAGAAGGGGGAAACATCACTTGTAGTATCTACACATTTCATTATGTTCTCATTACATTTACAGGTACAGTTGGTACAATATGAATAGAAAAAGCGGAAGCTACAACAAATGCCAAACGGCTACAACCGTACTGAACTGAAAAAGTAAGAGAGAGTGAGGGTACATCCCACCCTCGGGAGTCAACAAGAGTACCAAGTGAAACCTGCTGAGACAACCTCTGAAAACCCGAAAGCTGACGAAGCTCCAAGCTCAACGATATCCGAAAGTCCCTGCAACTACCTGTAAGGGGGGGGGGGGCACAAAGGTCTGAGCATACCACGGCTCAGTAGATAAACTCCTGACCACTACCAAACATGCACGGGTGGTGCATGCCTAGGAGGGGTCAGCACAAGTAGGAAAGTTGTAAAAGAAAGCAGTAGTAGTGGCAGCACAACAATAGTAAAGTAGAGACAGAGGTACAAGCAGTAAAGCAGTAAAGT
>NMUG010011727.1:0-10551 GCA_002855965.1 Monotropa hypopitys
CATGGCGTCCGGTTGTCTGATTTTAATCTTTTCCAAAACTTTGGGAAAGATTGAGGGGCTATTGTGGTGACCGGACCCACGCCTTGGGGAGAAAAAGGATCACATAAGCTAAACACCCACGAGTCGGCCTGTCCGGCCCAACCGAACCGAAGGGCCTACACTGCGACCGACCCCTGGCACTCGGATTGCACCCTTCGGCACCCTTTGGTGCCGCCCACGACTCATTACCGAATGGACCGGGCCATCCGGACGGCCACCCTACTGTCTCTGTCGCGGGGCATTCACCATGATACCCCGTCCGTACGACTTTAACCCGATCCACCAACCGTCCAGGCCCACCTTGAGGCCCGTGACGTACGGTCCATTCACCATTCGTGAGCCCCAAGCCAACATTTCCCTATAAATACCCCCTATGGGTACTGTTCACGGGACCCCTGGTCCTGATCCGGATTCAATCTTTGATCCCCGACCGCTGACTGTCCGGCCTCCTACGTTTTGTGCTTTACTTCTTCTCCAAACGGTTCTAACTTAAGCATCGGAGGCCCCGTTGGTTAAAACCCCACCGGCGGGCACTCACCCTTGTATTGCAGGAGCCAAGCAGGAGGACACCCCATTTACTTGTTTGCATGGACCTCTCGAGCCTCCGGTCAAAGCCGACTCCCATTGTCCGAAGGTCTAGCAGTCCTTGAGAAGACTCCGGCAGAAACAGGTCCCCACAGTTACCATAGGAAATTACTTGGGTGCAGTTTTTTCAAGCATTCAATGATCAGTATTGGCCACAGGCTTATCGATATACTCAGGAAGCAACATTTATTGACATGAAACAAGGAAGAATGACTGTATCTGAGTATAAAGCAAGATTTGCAACTTTATCTTGTTATACAGTAGATATGGTTGACACTGATATGAAGAAATATCAGAGATTCTGAAAAGAGTTAGAAAATAACATTAGAACACAGTTAACTTTATTCAAATAAAGGAACTATGCTGAGCTTGTAATATGGCTCGGGAAATCGGGAATGATGTATAGGAGATGTACTCGAAGAGGGAACAATTTAAGAAAACAAGAATGGACTTTGGGCCGTCGGGGAAATTTACTGGTGGAAGTGGAAGTTCCAAGGGCGAGGGTCGAACACAATCAACAAATGTAAAAGGAATTTTCAAATTCCAAGGTGGACATAGGCCAAGTCAAAGTGCGGGAGGACAAAGTACTGGATAGGGAGGATTTTCTGTAGGGCATAGTTCCATCTTCCATTGTTATAGGTGTGGATCACCAGACTATAGTATTAGAGATTGCCTGGAAAAAGATGATAGTGTAAAGTGTTATAGATGTGAAAAAATGGGACATAAAGCTAATCAGTGTACCAAGCAAGAGTTATTAGCTCTAGCATCTTCAGTAGGCAGTGTTCCGGTGGGTAGGGGATCATCTTCGAGTGGGTCAGTAGGTCATGGCATAGGATCTGGTAGTACTACTGCAACTGTAGGCAAGGTGTTTTCTATAACTCGACAGAGTGCATGAGCTAGTCCTGACGTGGTGACAAGTATTTTACTAGTTGATGGCATTTGTGTACAGATATTATTTGATCTGGATTCTACGCATTCTTTTGTGCCTACTGTATTTGTTAGACAATTTCCTAGAACTTCAGAAAAAGTTACATTGTGCATTGGCTGTTTTTACCCAGTCAAGGATATTGTTGTGGTTGACATCATATATCCTCAATGCGAGGTATGCATTGAAAGTAGAAATCTAAGGATCGACTTGGTACCCTTATAGATGATAGACTTTGATGTGATTCTCGGTATGGACTTATTGTCAACATATCATGCCACAATTGATTGTTTTAATAATAAAGTAATATTTAAAGTCCCGAGGAGTTAGAAATTAAATTTTGCGGGGATAGAAGAAATTCAGTCAATAATTTGATATCATCCTTAAAAGTGGTTAAAATGCTGAAAAGAGTTGTGAGGGTTGTCTTGTGTATGTTATTGACACAGAACAGAAATGTTGGGATTGGGGGATATTCCGGTAGTCAATGAGTATGCATATATTTTTCCAGATGAATTACCAGGGGTAGTTCCTGTCAGGAAAGTTAAATTTACTATTGAGTTAATTCCGATGACAAGTCCTATCTTTATACCACCTTACAGAATGGCACCAAGTGGGGTGTTAGAATTGAAAATTCAATTAAAAGATTTGTTAGACAGAGTGTTTAATCGACCTACTATGTCGCCTTTGTAACCGTCTGTTCTTTTTATGAAAAAGAAAGACAAAACAATGTGATTGTGTATTGACTACCGACAATTGAATAAAGCGACGATTAGGAACAAATACCATTAGCCTCGAATGGACGACTTGTTAACTTTAGTGTGCCATAATTTCTTCAAAATTTGATTTGAGGTATGGATACCATCAAGTGAAGATAGAGGATATAGACATGTCAAAAATAGCTTTCGAACTAGATATGGGCAATATGAGTTTATGGTTACATCTTTTGGGTTGACAAATGCACCAACCATATTTATGGACTTGGTGAATTGGATTTTTGAGCCATATCCGGATTCATTTGTGATTGTTTTTATTGATGACATCTTAGTGTATTCACGTTCTAAAGAAAGATCATGAACGACACCTAAGAATGATTTTGCAAATTTTGAGAGAAAAGAAAATGTACGGTAAATTGAGCAAGTGTGAATTTTGGCTAGAGAGTATTGTGTTTTTTGGGCATATAATTTCTAAGGAAGGTATTTGTGTTGATTCAAAGAAAGTGGAAGCAGTAGTTAATTGGTAAAGGCCAACAATAGTTTCAGATGTTTGTTGTTTCCTTGGGTTAGCGAGGTATTATTGAAGATTCATTAAGGTATTCTCATCTATTGTCTTGCCGTTAACTAAGTTAACTCGAAAGAATGAAAATTTTGAATGGAATGACAAATGTGAGAAAAGTTTCCAGGATTTAAAAATGAAATTAGTAATTGTTCCTATTTTAAGTATACCACCGGGCATGAATAATATAGTAATATACAATGATGCATCTCACCGGGGATTAGAATGTGTTTTGATGCAACGGGACAAATTGATAGTTTATGCTTCGAGGCAACTTAAGAATCATAAATGCAACTACCCTACATATGACCAAGATTTGGAAACCGTAGTTTTTGCTTTGAAATTATGGCACCATTATCTCTATAGGATGACATGTGAATTTTTTACCGACCATAAGAGTTTGAAATATCTTTTTACTAAAAAAGAATTGAACCTAATACAAAGGAGATAGATGGAACTTATAAAAGACTATGATTGTACAATCCATTACCATCCAGGAAAAGCAAACGTCGTGGATGATGCTCTTAGCCGAAAATCAATTGCAAGGTTGTCTTATTTACAATGTGTATGGGTTGATAATTTTATGGAAGTATCTGGGATGATGTGGTATCATTATTTAAGGGTTGTTTGTGCATTCCGAATAATGAGGATTTAAAGAAACAAATATTGAGTGAAGCACATAGCTCAGCTTATACTATGCATCCGAGTAGTACTAAATTATATCATACTTTGAAAGAATATTTTTGGTGGGGTGCGATGAAAAGAGGTAGCAAAATTTGTATCTCGATGTCTTGTACATCAACAAGTAAAGATGAAACATCAAAGACTAGTTGGCTTGTTACAAAATATACTGACACCTGAATAGAAATGGGAACATATTACCATGGATTTTGTGACATGATTGCCACGATCCCGAAAGGGATTGATTCTATTTGGGTGATTATTGACCGTTTGACTAAATCGGCACATTTCTTACCTGTTAAAACTACGTATACTATTGATAGATTGGCACAATTATACGTTGATGAGTTTATTCGTTTGCATGGAGCACCGGTATCCATTGTCAGTGATAGGAATCCTAAGTTTACGTCTAAATTTTGATCTAGTTTACAGCATGCTATGGGTACAACTCTTAAATTTAGTACACAGTTTCATCCACAAACCGATGGATAGTCCAAAAAGATGATTCAGACCTTAAAGGATATGATATGTGCTTGTGTATTGGGCTTTTTGGGTACCTAGGATGATTATTTATCATTGATAGAGTTCGTTTACAACAATAGCTACCATAATAGTATTAGAATGCCACATTATGAGGCATTGTATGGTCGTCATTGTCGCACACCGATTTGTGGGGATGACATGGGTGAAAGACAGTTGTTGGGTCCAGAAATGGTTAAGCATACTACGGATAGTGTTAAATTGGTAAGGGAGCGACTTAAAATAGCCCAGGATAGTCAGAAAAGTTATTTGGATAAGCGAATACGAGATTTAGAGTTTGATGAGGGTGATCGAGTATTTATTCAAGTATCACCATGGAAAGGAGTTATTCGATTTGTCAACGAGATATATTGGGGCATATGAAATTATAACTAGAGCTGGGTCGACAGCTTATCGGTTAGCTTTACCTACTGAATTGGCACGTCTGCATGATATTTTTCACATATCGATGTTGCAAAAGTATATGTATGACACATCACATGTGCTAAAATGAGTACCAATGGAGTTAAGGGAAGATTTAACCTATATTGAGGGACCAGTTCAAATTTTAGATCGAAAAGAACAAATATTGCATCATCAAATTATACTGCAAGTTAAAGTATTATGACGAAATCAAAATGTGGAGGAAGCAACTTGAGAGACCGAAGAATTTATGCCAAATCATTATCCTAATTTATTTGATTTATGTATTTTAAATTTCGAGGATAAAATTTTCTAAGTGGGGACAAACTGTAATACATGTCTTAGAAAAATTCGATGTTATTTATTTATTAGCGAGATTACACATGTTTTAAACGTAATTCATTTCAGTTCCACACCTTAAAGAAATTTAACAAGGAAATCATAATAGATGTCTCAGGTATGAGTATTTGAATAAGTTCTGAGAGAAAGAATTAAGTGTTAAATGGGATTGTAATCTAATAAAAACCATAGCTAGAAAGTTTGGAGGAGTTTGGATTGAGCTTAGACTAAAAAGTGAAACTTATAGGAAAATTGTCCAAAAATAACCTGCATACTGATATGTGTTCAGTTGGTGGAGAACACAGATCGATATGTGTTTGAACTACACTCTGGCCTTTGGCCCATAGATGTTTTGTATATATAAATAGGTTGTCACACATATCAATATGTGCGATCAAGTGATGATCACATATTGATATATGGAAGGAGGGTATATAGGAATGTGGCATATTGCTCTATGGATTTTGGATGGGGAGAAATGTTACATATTGATATGTACAAGAGCACATATCGATATTGTCACACCCCAGATTTTAAAACCATTTTTTAAAATAGAATAAAAGAATGATTATAAATGAAACCACACTAATCAAACATCATTGTAAGGGGGCCGTGAATAGTCAAGATGCATCTTTATAATTTCTTTACAATTGGAACACACTTGAGATTTAAGTACAACAAAGCCTTTACAATGGACTTGCTTGAAATGAATTATTTTACAACTCTTTAAAATAAAAGGGGATGCCCGTAGGCTACAAGGGGGAGAAAGGGGAAAGGTTGAAGTGCTGAAATGAAACGAACATAAGATGCACCTCACCGAAAGAAAGTGAAGTAAGCTAACTCCAACTCCTGCCTGCAAGCTACCAAATAGTGCAAACCTGCATAAAGCTGTAAAAAGAAGGTTGAGTCATAAAGACCCAGCAAATATGCACCTATCAAGTGCAAATGTAATTATGGTGACATGTGCAAGTGGCGTGAATACCTACGATACAATCCCAAGCATGCCATTACCTCCACTTTCTCAAACACCACTACCAAGTCACTATCCCAAGACACAACACATAAGCCTAACCAAGACTCCCACTAACACAAGTACTCCAAAGGAAACCCAAGTCTTTCTCTTTACCAACTACCATTATCCACATAACTAGACAACACAAGCTAGTACGAAGTCCATAAGGCCAAGGGTCTCAAACACGATCGCGACGACATGGTAAACCATCGTTTTGTCTAGGGAGGACACTCCCAAGAACACAATCCATCTCAAGTGGTGCCACTACTACCAATCGTACACAAGACACGTGCCGCATCCATGTCCAAAGGCTAATTTCACGACTTAGCCAACTATTACAACTAGCTAATTCCACGACTTAGCTTATTTCCATCCAATCCACCAAACCACATAGGATGCCACATATCCTTACGATCCTCTATATACATATTTATATAGGTACACGTTGGTGAATTGATTATCTTGCTTTAATAGTTTGTTCGACTCCCGACTTAACATCACTTTGAAAACAAATCACACGAGTCTCGACCGCCTCACAAATAAGGACCGGCTTACAACAAACGCGGACTATCATTTAAAAAGGGTCACACCTATCTCAACCGTCCCACGAGAAAGGATCGGTCTACAACAACATGGACCATCACTTGAAAACCACTTTGGAAAACCATTAAGCCCGGGATCGATTTACAGTCTCCTTGACAAGTTCAAGGGTCGACTTACTCACGAAGTGCCACGAGGAATGCACTAACACACGAGGTGCCACGAGGAATACACCCACTCACGAAGTGCCACGAGGGATGCACTATTACACGAGGTGCCACGAGGAATGCACCGAATACGAGGTGTCACGAGGAATACACCAACTCACGACATGCCACGAGGGATGCACTACCACAAACATTCGAAGACCACAAGTTTATTGTTGAATTTGGTTGGTTGCTTAATAGGTGAATTGAGTATGTTTTCAAGTACGAGTCGAAGGAGACGAACTCTCCACCAAGGGCAACGAGTTTGCCTACGAGGGACGAGTTCCCAAATCGGTGGTGACGAATTCACCCGAACATTCCTACCACGAGTGTCGATAGCCTAAGGACGAGTTCCCTAACCTAGTGTGATGAGTTCACACACACAAACCCAATTGTTTTCACCAAGGCATTTCAACAAACACCTAATGTGCACAAGTGCACACAAGGGTCCTAGTCACCAAGGACACCTAAACAGTCACCCAATTTCCATTCACAAGCTCAAGACCACATACAAGGGCCTATACAAAATCTAGTCACCTCACTAAGCCATGAGTCAAGGGCCACACATACAAGGGCCTAAGTAACATCTCCCAAGTTATACAAGACCACATACAAGGGCCTAACCAAGATTCGGCAATCATAGGAAACCATAAACCACACAATGTAAGCCACTCGGACATTCTATCAAACACCTAGCGGGCACACAATCACCGATCAATTCCACTAATTCAAATGCCTAGGACAAAACCCCCAAATTTCCATCCATACTCAATAATTCAATCATAAGTCCTAGACATCAAATTAACCATCACCTATCCTCAAAATCACCACAATTACTCTAATCCAATTCAAGGATGAGTCCAATTTTGTTTAACCAAAACATGTCAAATTCATGATTTCCAAAACACGGGTTTTTAAGAAAACCTTTGATTTTAATTGTGTAAATCCATTTAATGGCCTAACATAATTTCATAAACACAAGATAGGAGCACATTTCTCCAACAATGTCGGAAACCCTAGGTGAGGGGTCTTGACACCGGCATAAGCTATGCACATCAATAGAAAGACAAGGTTAAGGAGAATCAAAGACTCCAAAGAATCAACGCAAGAAAACCACTCTCAAGAATGACTTACCCGAAAATTTTGGGGGAAAGCTTTGATACCTAGGTTGCCGGAAAGCCCTTGCCGCGGGGAGCAACCTTTCTTCTTCGCAAAACTTCAATGGAGGCTTGGAATCCCTTTGAAAGCTAGAGAGAAGTGAGAGGGTTTAGAATGGAGGGAGGTAGAGAGAGAAACGAATTTGAGGGTGTTGGGAACAAGTGTGACTGATAGGGTTTCATTCAAGAGCATGGAGATATATATTTGGACCCCTTTTTGGACAAAAATACCCTTAAAATTTCTTCCCAACAAAGCTGACCGGACACTATATTTCGATATATGCTCAAGCATATATCGAAATATATGCACCTCTGCCTGACTCAAACCGTGCACACATTTCGATATGCATGCCATGCATATCGAAATAGAAATGACACTGCCCAAAATTAACAAAGCAACATATCGAAATATAGGGGGATAATATTTCGATATGTAAGAAGGGCATTCATTTCGATACGATGACTTCACATCATATCAAAATAAGCAAGAAGAAAATCTGACCAGTGAACCTTTTATATCGAAATATATTCGGGATGAGGGACCACTTATATTGAAATGTACATCATTTCGATATGGAAAATCTGCCAGACCTCATTTCGATATACATACCCATTGTATATCGAAATGAGTAAGAAGGGAAAACGAACAGAATACATTTTATATCGAAATATATGCACTACATACCGAAATATAGGAAAAAATTCTAGGATAATTTTGGAATGTTTTGGCCATAACTTTCTCGTCCGAACTCCGATTGACATGATTCAAGTCGCGTTGGATTCATAATCGAATTCTCCACCACATACGAGGGTCAACCACCTCAAAATCACGATAAGATTTTGAGATTGATTTAAATTAAGATTTATAAATCAATTTAAGGCACGAATTAAATTCCGGAAATATTTATAAAATTACGAGTCATCACAGATATGTGAAGGGTCTGTTGGAACAAATATGCAAAAGAAACATATCGAAATGTGTAATGAAAGTTGTAAATCAAAACAAAGCTAGACAAAAAAGATATACAAAAAATATCAATCTGGGGTTATAAAGGAAAGTGGCGAGGCCAAGACCTAGTTGTCACTCCTCAAATTTTTAAATCATTTTAATATTTTAATTTAATCAAATACTCTTATCACTTATCCTAAATAACCTAATAAATGAGAAATTGCATTCATTACATGAATCATTTTTTGAAAATATTTATGAGTCTAATGCATCTTTACAACAAATATAATGTAAAGAAAAATAAACAATTTCTAAAATCTCAAATTACAACTGAAACGAATTTACAACTTTCCTTTGAAACAATAAGTAAACCTAAACAATTACAAAACATCTACCTTCTCCAATGAATGTTATGTCAATGTAGGCCTTTAATAAATCTGAAATAGATTGTCTGAGTTACATGTGCCCAGTAGAAAGATTTCTATCCAAAGATATATATGCAAGTGATGTTATGTGCACGTGTAGTGTATCAACCATATACATACTTCACCAAGTTAATTAAGCGTGCACATAAATCATAATTATTGCATCACTTTAACATAACCCACGATAGCACTTCTCGATTCTAAGGCTTACCAATTGCAACTAAGACCATATCATTGATTTCAATAGATTTCATACTTTATCACATTACCATTTACCACAACTAATTCTCTTTAAACTATTATTAATCATCCCTGAGTCATTCTTTCTAGATTGACTTATGACAGACTATTCGTCAACTTTCACATATCACTAAACACCAACAACATTTATATTACTGATTCATTCTCTTATTCATCATTCAGTTCATACGTGTCCATCTTCTCATTTTTAGATATTTCGTATCCAATTCACATGTCGTTCATTCCAGAACATTGTTCATTTGAAGTATAATTCTTTCCTTTATTGCAAAACCTTATCTCATATTCAAAAATCTCTTCAATACATTTTATTAATGTATTCTTCCAGGCATCAATGTTCAATAATCCTGAAACGGTTTCAAACAAAACATTGGAGCAACCCTAAGTGGAGTTCCCATAAAAAAACACCATGCCAACATACTCGTCACTAGCCCCTGAAATACCAAAGCAATGCCAAGTCAACCCATCTGAAAAGATCTGCCAAGTACTGGGGTAACCCCAAATGGAGTACTCATGAAATCACGTTAGCCGAGCCCACCCCAAGTGGGATCATCCAATAAAAACATCAGGTCAACATACTCGTCAATAACCCCTAAAACATGTTATTTCATCTTTCTTTTTCATTTTTATTTCCAATTTCCTTTATTTCTTCATTTCTATGTTCATTTATTTCTTTCCATAAACATATGCCTTATTACAATCATAATTTATTAATTTGATCAAATCATTTAAGAAGTGTCGTTTTGAATCCATGATTCTCAAATTCACATACGTTAAGTGTCCAACATTCAATTTCTTGTCATCAACTGTTTCACAATTTTAATTTACTCATAAAGGAAATTCACATATTCTCCAATCTCAAGTGATATCATGATTTAATTTTCAATTATTTGATTCAATATCCATCCATTACTTCAAGGTGAGTTTTTTTGTTTATTAATAAGTTCAATTTTGGTAATCACTTTCCCCAATTTAATCATAATTCACTTAATATAGGGCTTCCTCACCTAACACACATATACACCAACGTGCTGTCAAACACCTCAATCAAACAATTACACTAACAATGTATCGTTTCTAAGAATTTAAAATCAAAACCTCAATTTCACCAAATTGAAGCTAGGACCGGACCTCTATATACACTATGTTGTGTATTACTCCAATAGACTCATTTACATTTCAATTCATCAACTCTAAAAAATGTAAGCCAATTTTTGTTCG
>NMUG010011728.1:0-10550 GCA_002855965.1 Monotropa hypopitys
GTAATACCACCGATGGGGTGCTCAATTTTGAGGATAATTGGCAACCGTATCAGCCATTCGGTATTGCTACCGAAAGCCTACCGTATTTCGGCTATACCACCGACCCGTCGGCAATACCACCGACGGGGTGCTCAATTTTGAGGATAATTGGCAACCGTAGACAACTTTTATGGTCAATCGAAATTTTCATTAAGGCACTTCGGCCATTCATTACAATTAGTGATAATATCTTCTCAAGTTCGTAGCATTCCAAGGCCTAGGTATTACTGTGCCATCTATTCCTTCCAATCTGTAAGCCCCGGTTCCAATCTGGTCGGTGACCCTGTATGGACCTTCCTAGTTTGGACCTAGCTTCCCGTCGGAGCTCTTCTTTTTATTGCCGACGACCTTTCGGAGTACCAGATCATATTTCTTGAAAGTTCTTAGCCGAACCGTGCGATTGAAGGACTTGGCCATACCTTGCTGATAGGCTGCTATCCGGATCCTGGCCGACTCCCATCTTTCCTCGGCTAGGTCCAGGTCTTTCTCAATGGCCGCACTGTTGATTGCTTCGTCGAATGCTTGTGTTCTAATGGTTGGCAGTCCGGTAGACCCAGAGCACACTGTGCAACTCTTCGGCCCATCTTCCTTTTTCTGCTTCCAATCTTTTCTTGATGCCGTTGCCGATTGTTTTGTTGGAAGCCTCTGCTTGTCTGTTGCCCTGGGGGTAATGAGGGGTTGAATTATAGAATTTGATTCGGTGTTCGGCGCCGAAATTAGTGAATAGGTCTCCCACAAACTGGGCGCCGTTGTCCGAAACAAAAGCATAGGGGACGCCGAAGCGCGAGACGATGTTCCTCCAAGCAAACCTCTTGACATCTTTGTCTTCAATTGTGACCAGTGGTTCGGCCTCGACCCACTTGGAGAAGTAATCGGTGGCCGTGATAAGAAATTTGAATCCTCCAGGAGCCGTCGACATCTTTCCCACAATGTCCAAGCCCCATTGTGCAAATGGCCATGGGCTGGTGAAGGGAGTAAGCTCTTCGGCCGGTTGCCGAATGATCGGAGAGAACCTTTGGCACGAGTCACACTTCTTAACTAGACGTTCGGCTTCTTCCATCATTTTTGGCCACCAGTAACCTTGAGAGATGGCTCGATGGGCTAATGATCTCCCCCCCTGTGTGGGCGCCACAGCTGCCGGAATGCAACTCATGGAGGACCCCTTCAGTCAGTGTGGGTGCACACAGAGAAGATAAGGCCCAGAAAACGATTATTTATATAGCTTGGTGTCAGGAGATAGCCAATAGCTTGCCGCCTTGTGGACGACCTGATGGACCGTCTTCTTGTCTATCGGCAGAGCCCCAGCCTTGAGATAAGCCACGAGTGGATCAATCCAGCTTGGACCTTGGTCGATGTAGAATACTTCGGTGTGCGGCGGCGGCTCAATAGTTGGTCGATTCAGACTCTGGACGCTGATCGTCCTTGGCTCCTTTGCCTCTGCGGCCAACGCAATCCCAGCCAGAGCATCGGCGTGGGCATTCTGTTCCCGGTCGATTTGTTGAATGTGGATGTTGGGGAAACCCATTATCATAGCCCTGGCCCTCTCCATATATTTCCCCATTCGGTCGTCCCGACATTCGTATTCGCCGGTAACCTGGTTGACGCCCAATTGGGAGTCACTGAAGACGGTCAGGCTTTGAATCTTGAGATCTTCGTCTACGGCCAATCCGACGAGAAGGGCTTCGTACTCTGCTTCGTTGTTAGAGGCACAGAAGTTTAACCATAAAAAATGTTCATGAATAGGGCCGTCAGGAAAGATTAGGACTATCCCAGCGCCACTTCCCCTGCTGTTTGAGGCACCATCTACGAACAACTTCCATGAATCTGCCAGGGCTCCCCTCTGCTCTTCTAATGTTCCATCGGCTTCCATCGTCTGGCCGTCGGGAGATGCAGGTTTCGGCCTGGGAGAATACTCTGCAATGAAATCGGCGAGAACCTGTCCCTTGATTGTTGTCCTTGGTTGATACTTCACATCGAAATTTGCCAACTCTATGGCCCATTTGGTTATCCTTCCAGACAAGTCAGCCCGGTGAAGAAGTGACCGTAGCGGGAACTCGGTTAGGACGTTGATGGTATGGGCCTGGAAATACGGTGCAAGCTTCCTGGAGGCAATGATTAGAGCAAAAGCAAGCTTTTCAAGTGGAAGATACCTTGTCTCGGTGCCGATCAGTGATTTGCTGGAAAAATAGACCGGGAGTTGTTCCTGTCCCTCTTGTCGTACCAATGCCGAACTGACTGCATGAGACGTGACGGCAAGGTAGAGATAGAGCTCCTCCCCTTCCTTCGGCTTTGCCAATAGGGGTGCCGACGAGAGATAAGTTTTCAGATTGCCGAGCGCCTCCTTGCATTCATCGGTCCATTCAAAATGTCGGCGGCTATTCTTCCTGAGAACTTCGTAGAATGGACGGCATTTATCCGAAGACCGACTTATGAATCGGTTGAGGGCTGCCGCCATGCCGGCCAACTTCTGGACTTCTTTCAAAGTTCTTGGGTCTTCCAATCATTGGATTGCGGAGACCTGCATTGGGTCGGCCTCGATGCCTCGGCGCGTAACCAAATACCCTAGGAATTTACCGGAGCTAACGCCAAAAGCGCACTTTGAAGCGTTGAGGAGTAGCTGGTGCTTCTTCAGAATGTCAAACACGTGTTGGAGGTCACTCAAGTGACGGTTCTCTACTTTGCTTTTAACCACCATGTCGTCAATGTAGGCTTCTACCGTCCCTCCCAGCTCGGCACTAAACATCTTGGTTATCATCCGCTGGTACGTCGCTCCGGCATTTTAAAGACCAAATGGCATCACCCAGTAACAGAATAACCCACGGGGGGAGATGAAGGCTGTCTTCTCCTGGTCCAGACCGAACATGGCTATCTGGTGGTAGCCCCGGTAGGCATCCATGAAGCTCATCATGGGATGTCCAGCCGTCGCGTCCACCAACTGATCTATCCTCGGCACGGGAAAACTATCTTTTGGGCAAGCATCATTGAGGTTCGTATAGTCTACGCACACCCTCCACTTGCCATTTTTCTTCTTGATGACTACCGTGTTCGCCAACCAGGTAGGGTAATGAACCTCCCTGATGGCTTTTGCTTCTTTCAGTCGGTCGACCTCTTCAATCACGGCGTCGGTATGAGTCGTCGCTGATCGTCTAGGCTTCTGTATAACTGGCTTATGATCTGGCCTTACATTTAGGTGATGGGTAATAAAACCAGGATCAACCCCCGACATTTCGTACGGTGTCCAGGCGAACACCTCCAGATTCTTCTTTAACAACTCCACCATTTCAGCCCGCTCTTCGTCGGTCAATGATGAACCGATAAGAAAGAAGCGTTCTGGATCATCGATGCTCAGAGGTACGGTCACAAGGTCTTCCACTGATTTGTCAGAAGCGCTTGTACCGACGTCCTCGAGCACCGGCTGGTCTGGAACCTCCACCCAGTGAATTTGTTCAGGGGTTACCTTTCCTTTGACAACTGCAATGTAACATTGCTTGGCCGCCGTCTGATCTCCTCGAAGCTCCTTCACCCCCTTACTACCGACATACTTAATGACTTGATGGTAAGTTGAGGCTACTCCCTTGATAGCATGGACCCAAGTTCGGCCTAATATGGCCTTGTAAGGAGATGGAACATCTACCACTACAAACTCTATGTTCATGGTGACCGAGCCGACCAATACCGGAAGAACTATCTTGCCGAGAGGCCAGACAGATGCCGCATTGAACCCGACGAGTGGCACGTCGGTGGGCTCGAGGTCTGCTTCTTTGAACCCCAGCTTTTTAAAAATAGGGTAGTACATTACATCGGCCGAGCTGCCGAGGTCTATCAAGATCCTCCGTACATTGCACGGACCGATGCGGAGGGTCACTACCAAGGCATCATCATGAGGGTGTTGCACCCTGTCAGAATCCCATTCAGAGAAGGAGATAGAGTACTTGGAGGTCTCTTTGATCCTCTTCGGCCCAGTTTGAACCGTCATTACTTCTGCCGTGGCTCTTTGCTTCAGCTCGGCACGTAATCTATCTTCTCGACCGCGGTACACCATGCCGTGGATCACGTTGATTGTTTTGACTTCTTCCTTCTGCTTATCTCTTTCTGCTTCGGCCGCGGTCTTTGTGTTGTCAACATACTCTTTCAGATTGCCGGTCGTCACCATTTCTTCCAGAAAGTCCTTAAACGCTCGGCAGCTGGCCGTCAGATGGCCCTTTTCTCGATGATAAGAGCACCTGAACCTATAATTATGCTTCCTTGGAGCTCCCATCCGATGCTCCGGCCAACAGAACCACGACTCTTTTTCAATCTTCCGGATGAGAATGTAAAGTGGTTCTTTGAAAACCGTCATGTGGGCGACGAATTCATAGGGCTTTGGCGCTCGTCGATCTCCTGCCTGCACAATATTTGTCTCTCTTCGTCTTGCCGTATGGGCACTATTATGATTGCCGGAGCGAGCTTCTGACTTGCTCCTCTCTTCTTTGGCTTCCTCCAATTTGGCGTGCAGCTCAATCCTAGCCATGAGCTCATTCATGGTGGCGGGAGGGAACAACATGAGGTCTTCGAATTATCGGCTTGTATGATCCAGCCCCAACTTGAAGGAAGTGACGGCTATCTCCTGGTCGCATTCTTCAATTTCGTTATAGAGATCCCAATACCGGGCTGCGTACTGATGCAAGGATTCAGACCTGGCTCGTCTGAGACCGAGCAGGGAATCCACCTCTTTCTTCGGCCGGGAGATGGTAACAAAATGGGCAAGGAAGACCGAAGAGAGATCTCTCCAAGAGGCAATGGATCCCTTCGGTAGTCGGTCGAACCAGAGAAGTCCGACATCACCCAAACTAGAGGGGAACATCTTACACATCAGCGCGTCGTCGTTGGAGTAAAGTGACATCATCTGCCTGTAGTGGACGAGATGGGTATAGGAATCGGTTTTTGGATCATACTTATTGAATTTTGGGGCTGAGAAGCCGACAGGAGGTCTTGCATTATCAATGTTGGTGGTAAATGGTGAGCACACCAATCTTTCATGTCGGTCATCCTCCTGTTGATGTGACCGTTGAGTCACCTCTTGCTCGGTACATCGGCTGCCTCCCCGACCGCCATGCCTTAGGTGTCTGGGGGGAGATCGCTCACAAGCCTGACGGTCCCTCTGAACTGCCGAAGCGGCATTTGGGCCAAGGCGATCAAATACTGGAGGTCTGTTTGAGGCTGAACGCTCATCTCTGTGCCGATGAGGCGATAGCCTACGCCTGACGCGTCTCTCCTCGTCGGCCCTTCTCCGTGCAGGAGCATCCTCCCCTTGTCTCCCCAACCTATTTAGTACTGATGGCCTCCCCGGCTCCGACCTGCTTCTACTGTGAGAAGGCTCTCGGTAAATACGGTCATCGTCGGCACGGCTAGGTGCTGGCACTTCCTTCCTCTTCTTGATGGCCTGGCGTAAGAGATTCATCGCGTTCCTGAGCGCCTCCATCTGTTGATCCCTACGGTCCAAGTCTCCCTCCAGCTTACGGATGTACTGCCTGGTGGTAAGTTTGGTCGGGGGTGATGGACACTCACTGGAGTGAATGCTGGCGTCGGTATGAGTACGCTCGGGAGTTCGGAGAGGGGAATCTCACATTCAGGCCACTTCTTTCCCTTTGTTTCTCCTAGCCTCATTCTGATTTCCCCTGGAATCTCTATCCTTGGAAGCCATTCTTAGTCTCTAAGTGTTGATGAGAGTTTCAAAAGACTTCCCCAGCGGAGTCGCCAATTGAAGTGGTGGGGTTTGTCTTTTTGGCTTTGGACACTGAACCGACGGTCCAACTGGATGAACTCCCAACCTAGCTGCACAAAGAACAAACGTTAGGCTACCGGCCGGAGTCGCCGGTGAACCCTCCGATGATGAAGTCAGGCAAGGCTTAGAGAGAGAAAGTAAATGGATAGAGTTTCGGGTAGGAAAATGTGTTGTACCTCTCTCCAGCTCCAAGTCTCGTATATATAGGGCAACGGCGCATCGCCGCTACGCGCTTCGGCGCGCATGGTGTCGGACCAGTTCTCTTGAGCAGAGTGTCTGACCAAAAAGCTGGCGCGTGGCAGACCAACTCGCCGCCCAAGTACATCGGGGCAAGATAAAGCTGCCTTGTCGGCTGCGTGCGTACGCAGAGATCCCGGGACACTGTCCCCGAGGAGGATTCGGCTGCGTGCACGTACCATGCGTGTCAGACCAAAAAGGGTACCCGGTAGGTCGGCCCCAACTTGTTTTCCTTCGGCACTTACACATACTTCAGTAGTTTTAATTTATTTTCAGTTTTAGTTGTAATAGTATTTTAGATTATTGTGAGATTAGTGTTGTTTAGCATGTTTCATCGTCGCGCGCCCTTCCTTAAATGACTGTTATTACAGTTGTCGGGAATAGGATGTGACATCAAATGCAAGGAGAAGTGGCCAAGAGTGGCTCAACTCCTCCCCCAAATCATGCAACCACTCCAGCTAGTTGCCAAAAAAGAGCAAGCATGATGTCACAACTATATGTGCGACATAGTTCTATTTAAACAGTGACCATTTCTAGAAATCCCCAAAAGAACCTGTATTAGCGGAAGCTCTGCCAAAATTTTATCAAAAATTTTCGGCATGTTTTCCATTTGATTTTTTAGAATATTATTCTTTTAAGAAAGTTCCAGTACATACTTCTGGATTATAGTTCGGTATAGTAGGGGTTCTCACGCCAGAATACTATAATGTATTATAGTCACATGGATATTATCGACGAACTTATCTAATATGCACGCGTAGAAAATGAATTGTGGATGCTCTCTGTGGTTCACTTTCTGTTAGATAATTAAAAGTTGGTTTTTCCAATGCATCATTTTGTGATATCTCGGCCTCGCATATGGCTATGCCCACTAACTGTTCGGTCACATCTTGACAACCGGGAAATCAACCGTTCATTATTCAAAATCAATAAAAATAAACATTCCCAGAATTGGTAAAATGACTGTCTCGTCTAAAAGCGCGGTTATGCCTACAAGCCGTCGATCATTCCATGAAATTCGGAATAATAATTCTCTAAATCGTCATCCGGTTATCTATCTTTGCGATATTTATTCATTGTCTGAGGTGGTATCATTCAGCTCGGCTATGCCAGCATGACCCCTCACCATTGTTTATCCTTTCTTTGCGAGATTTTTTTTAGAGGTGGTATCATTCAACTCGACTATGCTAGCATGACCGCTCGTTGTTGTTTATCTTTACTTTATAGCATTTATTTTAAGACGACATCGTTTATCTCGGCTATGCTAGCATGACCCCTCGTTATTATTTATCTGCTGCATTTCTCTCATTCAAAAACATCCAATAATAAAATCAATATAAATGGCAAGAAATAAAATCAACAAAAACATCAATGAATGAAAGCCAACAAGAAAATCAAATGTCCAAAATCTTTAAATTCCATGATTCGGGTCAATAGCAAATTAAGTAGCAAGTTGATAATGGATCAAAGGAATAATTTATAAATTCAACGTGCTTAATTACTTATTATCCTTTTGGAATTTAAATTTTAAAATCAAACAAAATCCAAATAATTAAATTCCATGATTCGGGTCAACGGCGAATTAAGTAGCAAAGTTGACACTGGATCAAAGAAATAATTTGTAATTCAATATGTTAAATTACTTATTATCCTTTTTAGAATTTAAATCTAAAATCAAACATAATCCAAATCATTAAATTCCACGATTCGGGTCAACGGCAAACTAAGTAGCAAGTTGGGGATGGATCAAAGAAATAATTTGTAAATTCAATGTGCTGGATTACTTATTATCCTTTTTGGAATTTAAATAAAAAATCGAACATAATCCAAATCATTAAATTCCACGATTTGGGTCAACGACGAATTAAGTAGCAAGTCAGCACTAGATCAAATGAATAATTCATAATTCAACGTGTTGCATTACTTATTACCCTTTTGGAATTTAAATCAAAATCAATCAAAAATTCAAATTATTAAATTCCATGATTCGGGTCAACGGCGAATTAAGTAGCAAGTTGATGCTAGATCAAAGGAATAATTTGTAATTCAACGTGCTGAATTACTTATTACCCTTTTTGAAATTTAAATCAATATTCAAAATCATCATTCAAACATGAAAATCAACATTTTAATTTTAAAATCAAAATTCATTGTTTTCATTAACATCAAGATTCAAAATCAACATTTTTCAATATTCAAAATGAACTTTCAAAAGTCAAAATCCACTGTTTCATTTACAATCCAAATTCAAGATCAACATTTTCAAAATCAACTTCTTCAATCAAACATGAAAATCAATATTTTCATTTCAAAATCAAAATTCAAATCATCCTTTTCATTCAAATTCAAAGTCAAACACTAAAACATTATCATCAAAAATCCAAAATACATCAACACAGAATCACCTACATTTTAGCAACATCCTTAGTAATTCCTGAATGTACATTTTGCACATTATATTTCTCTTGGCCGAGAATAATTAAATTTAATTAAAAGATTGTTTTAAAAAATGAAGTACTACAAGGGCGATGTAGGGTGTCTAACATCTTCCCTACTCGTAACAGTAAATCCCCGAACCCAACTCTGGTTGCCTAAATCAAAATGACTTTCCAAAATGGTGACTTGGCACACCATAACTATATATCGAGTGGAAATTCTAAAAACTGATTAATAATAGATTGTTTCGCGGTGAAGATTCAATCTACCATTAAGAGGACTTAATTTTTCCAGCTGTCCTTTCATTATTATTTTTCAAAAAACCAGTCACATCAAATCCAAGAAAAAGATTAGAGTACGATCTCTCCCTCGGCATCCCACACACATCCGGGAAGGGAAGAGAGAGGAAAAGTTTTTGGGGAGCCCCCCCCCCCCGTGAATGCACCCACCATGCTCTATATGTTGTTTGGACTTATACTTAACCATTTTGAGCCCCTAACCCATTTTCTCAACTCCCAAATCTATTCTAAAGATTTACTCATTGATTAAAACACCCAAATGTACTCCAATGTCTCCCAATACATTTTCTGAGTCTCGAATATATATTCAAAGTTAAATCTCAATCACCCAAAAAGTCTAGAACCTTTCTAAACCTTAAGAATTAGACCCTCAATGGCCTATGAAAGTTCCAAGGGGATAGATCGTCTAATATCCTTCTTACAATCCTATCTATAATTCTAAATTAATTATATGATTAATTAATTTAATCTAACTATGTATGCATGGGGAAATAAAGTGAACATAAATCAATGTACAACACAACCCATGATATATGTGGAAAACCCCTGAATGGGTAAAAACCACGGGAAGGAATCAAGCACTATAATCTATGACTTACATAGACAACAGTTACAAGGTTACCCACGATGCTAATACTCCACCTAAACGCTTCTAAGTCCACCTTGCTGAATCCACATGCACTATTCTTGTACTTGATCGACTCTGCTACGACTCCATGCACCCTCTAGTCAGACCTGTTGATTGCACCAACTGATTGATGTTCTCGTACCAAGAACTCCCTTTGAAGTTGTCGAAGATCGCTCGTCAATAACTCATTGAACTTCAAAGCATAAAAAACCCTCAAAATATTTTCTAATAAATCATACGAGGCATCTCTCTCTTTAACTACACAAAAATCATCTCAAATGTCTTCTATATGAATGGCACCCCTTTTTTAATGGCTCCTCTGAGTATATTCTGTATATCCCATGTTCCTCCCTCTAGATATAGAGCTAGAAAAAATTTTAATAGGAAGTTTCCCATATAAAATAAGTTTTCACTAGACCCTAAAGTCGCCACTCAAACTGCTCAACACTTGCTCGACTGTCGCTCGAGTGAGTCCTTCGCTCGACCCGTCCGCTTGAGCAGACAATGGGTCACTCGACTCCCACGAGTCTGCTTGGCTAATTTTGCTCGAGCCTCTTTCTCAAGTTGCTTGAGCGACTTCTAACTAATACTAAACACCTTGAAAAATGTCGTCTTTATGCTTCTGAACATGTCTTCTCAAACATTCTTCAAGTCCAATCAATTCCTTGACCCTACAATTCCCTCTTTGGCATTTTGATGTCAAAATATATACAACAAGGACTCTAACCGAATTTAAACTTTTCTTCCACTTTGGATGAGTGAATGATCATGCAAAGAACAACTCAACATCCAAACATATTATGCCATATTATGCCATAAATAACCTATTCTCTCCCTTTTGTCAAAATATGACAAAAGAAAGTGAAAAGGTGCAAATAAGCACAAGAACAGAAAGTGGTAAACAACAAAGTAGAATTTGCAATTTAGACTCCAAAATTGAAACAAACATTTAACCTTATAAACTAGAAAATAACCTAAAATAACCTATTTACTCCAAAAATGACTAAAAATAGAAAATAACTCCCCCTTACTATTATAAACCTCCTCTCCCCATAAGATACCAAAAAAACAAATCCACTAAATCAATGCAAAAAAAACTCCCCCTAAATAAATGCATGACAAAATAAACACTAAAATAGAAATAACT
>NMUG010011729.1:0-10550 GCA_002855965.1 Monotropa hypopitys
TTATAAATAGTAAAAATCTGATTAGGGTAAATATATAGAGAGGTTATACTCTCATTAGGGTTAATACAAACCCTTGGTGGCTAGAGAGAGAGATTAGAGAGAGTGGCTTGGAGAGATTGCAAAATCAAGGCTTGGATCAAAGGAGTTTGGAGGAGAATTCTTCATAAAGGTTGTTCCTAACATCCTTAAGGTAAAATCTACCATTTTGGATTTTTAATTTCGTTCATTATTAAGCCCAGATTAAGATTTTTACACTAATCACGTTTAGCCACTGATTTTTGAGATCTACTTTGAAACATTATGATTTTGGGTGATTTAGAGTTTGTTTTTAAAGCCCAACGTTGAGTATGATTTGAGGATAGATGTGTACTACATCTTAGGGTATTTGTTTCTATGATTTGAAGCCTTAAAAATCGAGTTTAGATGAGTTTGGATTAAGAAAATTGAGATGTGATTAGCAATTTGTTTTCAATCTGCTGCTCAGTGCACTGACCGGTATGCGCACCAGTATATCGACCGGTATACCGGGCGGCATGCCTGTCTCATACCAGCCTTAGCAAAAATGCACAGTGAGCCTTGGTTATCAATTAAGCAGAAAAAATGAACTAACCGGCATGCCGGTAGGCATGCCGGGCGGTATACCGGCTGTATACCGGTTTCCATACCAGTTTGGCAAATTTTGAGGAAACCCTATTTATATTAAATAATCAATTTTATATTAATCTTAAACATTGTTTAAGAGGATTTCACAGGTGGCAGAGGTTTAAATAGGTCAATAGTTAATATTTAAGTATTTAATGAATATTAAGTACTTAAGAATAAATTCTTATACACTTTTAAATGTATAACAGGAGACAAGACGGAGTCTTCTAGGGTGACTCATTAGCTGCGTTCTGTGGTGCTTGCATACTATTGGTGAGTGTGTAGATTTCTTTCTTTTATAGAATTGTTGATTACATGTTACATGTTAGATGGATGTAAGTGCTTGTTTGAAATCCCTTGGTTGAGAATACATGCTCATATATCCTGACCAGCCGTCGGAAAGGTGCTAACAGGAAACTAGCTGCCACAATTGGCGACTCCGCTGGGGATAGCAAACCCTAACCCTGGTAGCAACCTAGCATCTATTCTTCACTACAGACTCCTCCAAACCTCCCTCCATGGAAGACGGAAATACAATGCCTGCAAACTCGGATATCACCCTCCCCCTCATTCCCCCTCAGCCCTAGCAGCATGTTTCTCTAGGGCTCTCTGCCTCCCCCTCCGGATTGACGCCGGATCTCAACTCGGCCTATATAGCGTTCGTGGACCGGATGCTGAAAGAGAAATACGTTGAGATTGCCTATCTGAAGGACCATGTGGCTAAAGTGGCCGGTGATGTGGACTTAGTCTCGCGGTCCTCAAAGCAGAGGCAGCATAGGAACCGTTCGAGGAAGGACCGAGAGCGCAAAGGAAAGAAGGTGGTCGACAGCCAGACCTGTCGGACAGCTTAGCCGGACGAGGATGATGGGCGGCATCCCAGATGTCGCGAATCCCACTCCAGTGGACGGCCCTTAGGGACATCGTCCGTCCCACTATACATATATAAGAGAGGGGAATTCGTTGAGGTCCACCTGCGCGACCTCTATGACCTCCTGTTGAGACCGGAGGAGCCTGGACATCCAAGGGAGAGGCCCTACCATCATCACAGGGGAGAGGAGAGGCATCGTCATTGCTCTCCGGAATTAGATGACGATAGAAGGGAGCATCAACACCACCGAAGGGACCACCATGCCGACCATCCAATTGGACAGGCGTTTCACGCTGTCGATGCTCGTTTGGAGCAGCTCAATCTCTTTCCTTTTTCCCGAGTAATTGATTTGGCCACCCTCCCTTCCAGCTTCGGTCTGCCGAAGTTCGCGAGATATGATCCAAAGACTGATGCCTACACTCATCTCATC
This sequence comes from Monotropa hypopitys, assembly GCA_002855965.1. Classification (NCBI taxonomy): domain Eukaryota; kingdom Viridiplantae; phylum Streptophyta; class Magnoliopsida; order Ericales; family Ericaceae; genus Monotropa; species Monotropa hypopitys. Next base: position 1,941 of record NMUG010011729.1, read on the forward strand.
TACTTCCGTCAAATCATGGCACTCTACTCCTCGAGTGATGTCGTTCTATGCAAGGTATTTCCAACGAGCCTTGGCACCCATGGCTCACTATGGTTCGATAAGCTCCCACCCCAATCTGTCCAGAGCTTTAGGGATTTGGAGCGAGCCTTCCTAGATAAAAAAATTCTGAAAATTCCACATAATTTCCAAAAATAAAAATTTTCACATAATAAATATATTTTAAACTTATTTTCTCAGGTTGTGGCTTCACATCCTCCCCACTTTAGGAAGTTTGGTGCATATCTAGGGACACATGCTATGTCTGGTGCATATCTAAAATTGAAGCAATAACTACAAGTACAATAAATGTACCTCAAATAAATAATTAAGGATATTTCTGGTGCATATCTATCTCCTTCTCCCATATGGTTTTATTGTTGGATTGATTCTTCCACCAAACTTTGACTAGAGGAATAACTTTGTTTCTGAGTCGCTTATCTTGTCGATCCATGATTTCCACTAGCCTCTCTTTGTAAGACAAATCCTTTTCAATCTCGATTGGTTGTTGATCCAAAACGTGAGTCGAGTCGGTATGTATTTTCAGAGCATACACCCATGAAATATGTTGTGGACATTGGCTAACTCTGGTATTCAGGAAAGACGATAAGTGACTAGTCCTATCCTCTCAAGGATTTCAAATGGCCCAATATAACATGGGTTTAGCTTTATTATTTTTTCAGATTTGATAACACCTTTCATAATGGATACCTTTAAGAATACCTTTTCGCCTTCTTGAAATACTAGCTCCATCTGATGGGCATCCACATAACTCTTTTGGCATTCTTGAGCTATCTTTAGCCGATCTTGAATCAACTTCATCTTTTTTGTTGTCTCTCATATGATTTTCATCCCGATAAGTTTTGCTTCTCCAACTTTTGTCCAATAGGATAGTGACCTGTATTTCCTTTTATATAGGACTACCTTGTATGCGAACGGTTGTTCTTCCCAAGCGTAGGAATAGAACTTCGTGGTAGCAAAATACTGGTAAAACTAGGTTGAATCCACAAGGACTGTAGATTAGTTTGACTTAAGAGTTTTTAAGTGCAAAAAGATTAAAAAGGGAAAATTGGTTTGGTTTGAGAGTTGGATTCAAAAGCTAACTAAATTGATGTTCCCCTATTTAGGAACCGATGGAAATTTAAATTTAAATGAGATGTTCCCCTATTTAGGAAACAATGGAAATTTTATTATGGCTCAGACGTTCCCTTATTTAGGAACCGATGTAAATTTAATTTTGAATCAGACGTTCCCCTATTTAGGAACCGATGAAAATTTAATTTTGAATCACACGTTCCCCTATTTAAGAACCGATGGAAATTTAATTTTGGATCACAAATTCCCCTATTTAGGAATTGATAGAAATTTAATTTTAGATCAGACGTTCTCCTATTTAGGAACTGATGGAATTTTAATTTTGAATCAGACATTCCCCTATTTAGGAACCGATGGAAATTTAATTTTGAATCAGACGTTCCCCTATTTAGGAACCGATGGAAATTTAATTTTGAATCAGATGTTCTCCTATTTAGGAACCAATGGAAATTTAATTTTGGATCAGACGTCCCCGTATTTAGGAACCGATGGAATTTAAATTTTGAATAAGACGTTTCCCTATCTAGGAACCGATGAAAATTTAATTTTGGATGAGACGTTCCCTTATTTAGAAAGACTAAAAAGAGAAAGAAAGAGGGTCTGAGCATTCCACAGCTCAACAGGAAAACTATTAACTACTAGCAAGTGCACACACGTGAATGTGTGCCTAAGTGTCCTCACACGGGTAGGGAAAGGGGAGAACCCAAGGCACAGAAGTACAACCACAATCGCGAGACCTCAAGGTAAACCAACACTCTCACTCGTGATAGGTACGTGCAAACCCAAAGGTACCCAACCCAACGTACGACAAGTAAGACAACCCACAAACCCCAAAAGTAACCCAACCACAACCACTACCTCGCCACCAACACCACCCACCATCCCATTATTGTTATAGATTCAGGTGTTATCTATCTTGGAGATATATTTGAGTTAAGGAGGTAGATTTCCATTATTCAATTATTATCAACAATTGTCTCCACCTGAAGAACAAGGGAGCTCAAGCCATCCATTCCGACTTTTCCCACGTCGTCGACTATGCGGGTCACGTACTAGGAGGTCGCACTAGGTCCTACCCACAACACACAAGGGCTGGGTCACGGGACACCGCAATCGTCTCGACCAACAGCCCCCTTGGCGACACAAAGAGGTGGCACAAGACTATCATCGATCCCTCAACACGACTATTACCACTTGGCAGCTCAAGGGGTCACGACGGGCATCACACACGAAATATCAACCGGGAAGGGAAAACACATCCTTAACCCGGGGTCGTAATGCGGGTAGGGCAAACACATCCTAAACCCGGATGGGTACCATTAATCACACGAAATCCTACCCCCCAATACAAGGGAACGGGTCACGGGACATAGTTCACATCCAAATATCAATCTCAAGAGTTGGGGCATACATTCCTCCCAATCCCTTGAATGGTACCCTCCTTACGACATCGATCCACATCACACTCATTTGCTCACATGATTATTAATGTTTCATTTGGTTGGAGTCAAGTGAATGATTCAAGATTACCAAGGAGTGGTCCTCGTAGGATCTATCTCCGTATTTGTCGTTCATTAAGTTCATTGTGTTCCTTATTAGGTTCCCAACAAATCAACAAGGTTCCGCAACCAGGGCAACCCACCATCAAGTCAAGGAATTGGTACAATGACGTTCAAGGGGAACCCAATGACGCTCAACATCACTATACCCACATCCACCCAATTTGGAACAACCAATACCAAAGGGTGATTTAAGAATTGATACTAACCCAAAGGGGATCCTAATGACCAACCGGGCAACCACAAAGGTCCTACGACAACCCAATCAACTCAAATCTCCCCAAAACGACTCCAAAGATCATTCAAGCATTTCATCGAACACCTAACGGCCATCGACTCCAAAGGCCTCTACATGACTCAACGATTATCATACGACCCCCAAACAAATCACCATCGACCTCACTACAACAATCGAACCCAATCCACGTCACCTCAAGCACTATAGACCCGAATGCTACGCTATGTGAAATCAAGTACGACACGTGACATGAATTATGAAATTGATACGAATCAATGACGAATAGGAATACTATAGATACCCACACATGCACACAAGATAGGAGTCAAGAGTTTACCCATCGGAGAATGATACCCGCCACCGCGACATACACTGCACCACCGCAAACCACCACGACTCTGCCAACGAGCTTTCCGACATCCACCAAGACCACAACCTTGACGATCCAAGACCGCTACCGCGTAGCCCACGATGCACTCATCGGCGTTAGAACTTGACGATTTGTCCGAAACCCATCCGATTTGGGAGGAGAGGAAGAGAGAAGGGAGAGGAGGGTTAGGGTTTGAGAGAGGGAGGGAGAGGCTGCTGAAATGAGGGAGAAGAAATGCCCAAAATCGGGCAAAATGGGTTATATATAACCCCAAGGCGAAAACCCCAAACTGCCCCTCGAATAATCTATTCACGCACAAAATTTGTGCATGGCGACCGGTCGACGGATTTGGCCTGACCGGTCGAGCTTCATTCGGACAGCTCTCTGCTGAACCCCGACCGGTCGACGTAGTACACGTGTACCGGTCGACACGGCCAGATTTTTACTGAATTGGAAAGTTTGATTTTCCGAGAGTATTTTGGTCCTAACTTCTTCATCCGGACTCCGATTAAGACGATTCAAGTTGTGTTGGATTCGTAATCAAATTGTCTACGACATCCATGAATAAAGAATTTTAATTTAATGAAACGAATAGAAATTAAAATTTTCAGAGTGTGACAAATATAAATGCCCACGGCATTGTCGCGACCGGTCGACAACGGTAAGGTGTACCGGTCGACCTTCAACAGTTCTGAAAACTTAAAATTGAGCTATCTTCTTTGTCCAACCTCCAATTGACTCGATTCAAGATGCGTTTGATTTGTAATCGAATGCTCTACCACATTCTGGGGTCAACCACCACAAAATCGCAATAAGATTTTGAGATAAAAATAAATTAAGATTCCCAATTTAATTTAAAAGGTGAATTAAATTCCGAAAATCATTTATAAAATACGTGTCGTTACACTTCTGAGGTGAGAGTTAGGTTGAGTCAGTTTGTTATATTCTTCCGAAAACCATTATATGTGTTCCTTCGGCACTCGATAGACTGCCTCGAAATCTGGTTTAAAAAACGCCCGATCAACGTATTTTCAAATGAGAGGTCTTGGACAGTTAGTCGGAAAAGCATAATGTATCGGAATCCTGTGTATATAGTGGTGTAGGGGTGGAACATTGGTAATGGACCCTTAAGTGTCAGTATTGTAGGTTAGAAATTTATTTGTTGATATGGCATATTATGTGTTATGTGATTTCTATATTTTGGTATTGATGAGTTGGTGTATGATAAATAGGATTGTAATGTATAATTTGGAAGATGTCTCTTCGACTGGTCCTACCGAAGGAGAGGTAAACCAACCTATGGCACCGGTGAATCCTCCAGTTATGACTAATGTGGAGAGAGTAGAGACCTCTATGGCCCAGTTTCTGGAAAATCAGGCTGCATTTATACAGTGGCAGCAAAATCAGTAGGTGGGTACGACCGCCACAAGCATACTTGATCGTTTTCGACGCCTTTGTCCTATGGAGTTTGAGGGGACAGTGTCTCCCTCTTTGATAGAAGAGTAGTTACAAGGAGTTGAGAGGGTATTATCTACTATGGGTGTAACTGATGCTCAAAAGGTGAATTTGGCCACATTCAACTTGAAGGTAGAAGCATTATTTTGGTGGGAGGCATACAACAGGCAGATAACGATGCCGGTGATCGGGAAGATTGCTGTAGCTCCTCGTGTGATGACTTGGGAGCTATTTGTGAAAGGCTTTAATGATCAGTATTGTCTAGTGACATACAGACTGGATCAGGAGAATGCCTTCCTCTATTTGAAGCAAGGATCTATGTTAGTAGAAGAGTACGTGGAAAATTTTATGGCTTTATCCCGTTTTGCTGTGGAATTGGTGAGCACGGATGCAAGACATTATCAGCATTTTAGGCATGGTTTGAATGTCATAAATGCTACTAGATTGACTTCCTTTAGAGAAAGGAATTAAACTCATCTTGTTGATATGGCAAGACGCATTGGAAGAGATGTTGAGGGGATGATGGAGCAGAGGGCGAAGAAGGGCAAAGTAGGTGGAGTTTGGCAGAATAAATCCACCAGTGAAGGTGGGAGTTTCAAGAGTGGAGTTAGCAAGCCTTCATTTAAGAAGAGTCACAGTGGCTCTAAGTCACATGGCAATTGGGGAAGAAGGGATGGCAACCAGAACCGTGGGAGTTAGTCAGTTGGTAGTATTCCTAATGATAATCAGCATTGTTTTGGATGTGGTGAGGAGGGGCATCTTATCAGAGATTGTCCAGGGCCTAAAGTTGAGAGGAAGGACATTAAATGCTATAACTGTGGTGAGTGGGGACACAAGTCTCCACAATGCTCTAAGCCACGTGGGCGGGTATCTTCTGTAGTGGGTGGATCATTAAGTGGTGCATCCAATAATGCTGGGAGCAATGTTAGACTAGGGCGAGTTTTTGCTGTCACCCGTTAAGGAGCTGAGGCGGCACCGGAAGTGGTCACAGGTACTATTTTTATATCTGTCCATTATGCACATGTATTAATAGACTCTGGTACGACACATTCATTTGTATCTATAGCGTTTGGTATGATGCTAGGCAAGTCTTCTCTTACACTGACCTATGTTCTCACTATTTCTACACCTATGGGCGAATCTGTACTTGTGAACTCCTGTTATTCTGGGTGTGAACTATGGTTGGGTGGGAAGGCTTTTTCGGTGGATTTAGTTCCCTTACCCATGACTGATTTTAATGTCATCTTGGGTATGGATTTTCTATCCACATATCACGCGGTGATCGATTGTTTAAATAAGGAGGTAGTTTTTCGAATTTCAAGTGAAAGGGAGGGCAAAATCTGTGGTGAAAAAGTGTTGGGGAAAGCTCGACTGATATCGAGTATTCGGGCAAGAGCATTTTTGAGAAAGGGTTGTTCGGGATTTTTGGCACATGTGGTTGATACTCAGCAACAAAGTCCTGGTATTGCAGTCATTCCAGTCATGTGTGACTTTGCAAATATGTTTCCTGATCAGTTGCCAAGAATAGTGCTAGATCGAGAGATTGAGTTTACTATTGAACTTTTTCCTGGGGCAAGTCCCATCTCTATAGCACCGTATCGAATGGCAAGCTTAGAATAACTAGAAATAGGCAAGTGGAGCTCAGGAGGTTTTATGGTCACAGTTTTCTACGATCACACAACAGTAGTAGTAGCAAACAGAGGCAAAAATACCGGGCTCCAGGTATTTATAGTTAGTTCCCCACCGCTTGAAATTCAAAAACGGTCGAGCGGGAAAACCGATGGATGATGCACTAGATGATTATATATGTCTAGAATATTCCAGAGGGTGAACTGTGACCGTTGAATGGTGAATGACGAGTTAGAGCTCATCGACGGATCAAAAATACGACCGTAAAGGCAGGATCTCCTGGACCATGGTGGTCGGTTGGTCAAAAGACAGGAATGGTTTGGCATTTAGCCAGAGCAAACTCAATACTTGTAGACCAGATTGTCCATAAGAATTGAAGGGCTATTGTGGTAGCTGAACCATGTTAGGCCTATGGACCGGATAAAGGAGCAAGCCCGTTGGGGGCAGGCCTGGTATGGGTTAGATCAGTCATACGGATTGATGAATGGGCCACAGCCCAAATGGTCATTTTGGTAAGGCTAGGGGTACGAAACATAAACGTACCGTACCATGCAGGTCAACATTGGGCCGAAAGGTAGTACAGTACACAGGTAGCCCGGATGGCAACTGGTACCAGACCGTAGCTTCAGGAACATGCCAAGGGGTTTTCATATAAAGAAATGCGTTATGGTACGGCGACAACTGATCCCCAGATCATAGACTAGTGGGCAGGGAAACAGGCTACCGGGCCAGCATGTACAGTGCTGGATCACCAGGAAGGATCACGCAGAATCTCGCCCTTCTCGGGAACAGGTGGTTACATGATCTCGGGAATCCCGATGGATTCCCTGGAGATTGGACGATAATGGCTCCTAATTAGGCGCTAAGAGAGCATTACAAAAGGGGGAAAAGTGCATGAAAAAGGTAATTCAATTTCTGATTTTACAGAGCATTTATTTTGTCATTTTGCCTCTCAAACACTTACCTGACTTAATCATCAGAGTGCCATCTGGCAGACGACGTCAGGCAGCACTAACCGTATCTTCTAGTTGTCGGGTAGAGCCATTCGCAACCATTTGGATCAGGAGATCGGTGAGCATATCGGATTGTGGTCCAGGAACCCATACATGCCAAGAGGCTAGTGAATGCCTAAGGTGGCCAGTGTGGGTTAATTCAGTAAACATGCCAAGAGGCTAGTGAATGCCTACGGTGGCCAGTGTGGGCTAGTTCGGCACATATTCCAAAAGGCTAGTGAATGCCTAAAGTGGCTAGTTTGGGCTATACATGAAAATGTAAAATGTGACCAATTTGGGCAAGCCTTTGGGCAAAGTTTGGCATAATGCCATGAGGTGTGTGTGACGCCTGATTTTGTGTGAGATGCATTTATCATCCATAAGGATGTACATGAATTTAAATGTGGAATGTTCCAATATGACATCATGTTAGATACAAGTGTGTGTGTGTGTTTGTTTGCATGGGTGCATTCAAGATATTGTGGAGGATGTGATAGGAGTGAGTACTCTACGTGATCAAAGTGCATTGTGTTCGTTATCGGCTTTATAGGCTTAGGTGATATGTTGAGTATTCATACATCGTTTTGGAATACATTGTCCATTGTTATTCATTATGGCCCTTGATTCTAGAACGGTATGGTTATACATCAAATTGACTACTTGTGACAATCAGAAGATTGGCACATAACATGCTTGAAAAGGATCAGTTCAGCAACGATTTGTAATTTTCTTCTCAAATTGTTCTATCAGTTCTATTTCCAAATTGAGATGGAGTGTGAGGTGATTTAATCATTTAAGATCCGAGAATTAGATCCTTGTTAATTTTCATATTAAATTCCACGTACTCTTAGTCTGATTGAAACTCATCCCAGAATTCTGGAGACCCAATTTCCATGATATCAATTCCTTTCACAACAAAGTACTCTGTAAAAAAGAACTAAACCCCCCATGTCCCTGTGGAGAATGACTTGGTATTTACCAGAATTTATTATGCTTGATTGACAATTTTCGGGATAGAATTGCTTGCGCTTGGGCGATTTCTTTCCACTGTTTTAATCTCTTAGAAAATCTTGGAAGATATTGTATTCCACTCCATTGTTGAGTTACATTTTAAGGAATCAAGCATTTTTGGCGCCGTTGCCGGGGACTTGGCGTCGGTTTTAGTTTTTTTTTACTTGGTACATCCATTTAGATCTTGCTTACTGAAGAAAAGAAAAAAATATATCCAAAAACATT
>NMUG010011730.1:0-10549 GCA_002855965.1 Monotropa hypopitys
GGCGCTTGCGTCGTGCTCTCTATGGTTTGAAACAGTCTCCTCGTGCTTGGTATGCGAGGTTTCAGGATGTTGCTCTCCGAATTGGTTTTCAGCCCAGTATGCATGATTCTGCTCTCTTTCTTTGTCGCACGTCTAGTGGTCTGGTTCTTCTCTTATTATATGTTGACGACATGATCATTATTGGTTCTGACTCAGTTGCTATTAGTGACGTAAAACATCAACTCTTTCAGGAATTTGAGATGAAAGATTTGGGCCCTCTTCGATATTTTCTTGGTATTCAAGTTGCTTCCTCTCCCAAGGGGTATCTTCTGGGACAGTCTAAGTATGTTGCTGATATTCTTCACCGTGCTCGTCTCAATGATACGAAAACGGTTCATACTCCCCTTGAGCTTCATGCCAAGTTTTCTGCTTCTGATCAAGGTTGTCAATCTGAGATTCGTATCGTGAATCGAAATGACCATTTATTGAATCGCGAATCGTATCGTATCGTGAATCGTAGGGATTCAGTCAAAAAATTTAAGATGTGTTATTTAAGTTTATATAACCATAGAAGTGTGTTTTCTACCTTCAAATAATGATCATTGTGGTCTAAAAGGCTAAATACTTTCTATTGTCCGAGTCCCGACATATTAATATGACATTTAAGGTTTTAACTCATCACTCCCCAACCAATTCAAAAAAAATCAAAAAAATCAACTAATCTGGATTCTGGAACACAGTATTATTACACAGTAACTATTTTCTGCAGTTTGAGGACTAGATACACAAAGTAAGGGATCATACACAGCATTGGTCCATACACAAAAAAAAATCGAACACAATAGAACATAGAGAATCATTTGGTATTGAACACAGAGAATACATGAGTTAGGAATCATTTATTAATACACAGTATTGGCCGAGTTTCAAACTCGTGTTCCAGATTACATGTAACAAAATGAAATCATTTATTACATGAGTTAGGTATTAAACACAACAAATCGTATATACAAAATTTTTTATGAAAGAAAATCGAACACAGGAGATAAATTGAACACAGGAGAAAATCGAACACACAATTTTTTAAGCTACACAACAATCGTTTACAGAGGAGAGGGGGGAGAACGCTGGGTTGTTTGATCGTACCTTGGAGAGAAGAACGAATGAGGAGATAAGAACCTGGATTCTTTGATCGATTACAGAGGAGAGAGGGGGAAGAGGAGTTTGGGTTGTTTGACCGAGGGTTTTTTGAACGAGATGTATTTTTTTGGAAGAAAATGATGTGTTGTTGGGTTCTCGACCCATTAAAACCCATCAAAGACAGAAATTGAAAAAAAGCCCATCGTAATTTGTCGAAATTCGATTTCTGGTCCCGAACTTTTGGAATCGCATTCGAATCGCGAATCGTGCGATTCATGCGATTCGGGATACGATTCAGCGATTCAAGTCACGATTCAAACCTAACTGCGATTCATTCAGCGTTACGAATCGTTTTGATTCTGAATCGAATCGTACGATTCGAATCGTGAATCGTACGAGTTTGACAACCTTGCTTCTGATGGTGTTCCTATTTAGGATCCTATTGAATACAGTGAATTGGTGGGTTACTTAGTTTATCTCACTGTTACTCGGCCAAATATTGCCTATGCTGTTCACATTGTTAGTCAATTTGTCTCTGCACCCTGGACTACTCATTGGGCTGCTCTGTTACGTATTCTCCGTTATCTTCGTGGTACTATTCATCAGTGTCTTCTGCTTTCTTCAACATCAAGTTTGACTCTTCATGCTTATGCGGATGCTGATTGGGCCGGAGACATTAGTGACCGCAAATCAACATCCGGTCTTTGTGTTTTTTTGGGCGATTCTCTTATCTCCTGTAAAAGCAAAAAGCAATCTGTTGTTGCTCGCTCCACCGCTGAAGCCGAATATCGTTCCATGGCTCATGCTACTTCTGAAATTGTGTGGCTTCGCTGGCTTCTATCTGATATGGACATCTCTGTTACATCACCCACGCCTCTTTATTGTGACAACAAAAGTGCTATTCAAATAGCACACAATTCAGTCTTTCATGAACGCACCAAACACATTTGAAATTGATTGCCACTTCATTCGCCAGCATCTTCAATCCGGCATCATTACTTTACCCTTTGTCTCTTCTGTCGCATCTTGAGTTTGAGGGGGGGGGTGAAAGTATATTTATGTAAATATCATTAGGATTATTATTTGTGCTTTGATTAGGATTTGATTGGCTTTGATTAGGATTTGTTTAGCATAAATTTAGGAATTTGACTTAATTTGTTTCCTTTTTTGGCCCAAGTTTTGGCTATATATTTTCCTCTTTGTACTCTTTGTAAATTGATTCAGAATAATAACATCAGTTTAATATTATTCTTTTAGTTTATTCTTTTAGTTTTAACAAAGAGAGAGTTAATGTCCGAAAATTTCAAGATCCACTCGAAAGTTAATGTCCGAGTGGATCCATGAATTTCAGAATTTAATGTCAGAAAAGCGAAAAATGGACGAAATGAGGGGTAAAATTGAGAGTTTCTCTCATTTTTTGGGTTGTGTTTTGTATAAATTAAGTACAATTATGAGGGTGGGTTGTATTTAGCAATGGATTGTATTTAGGAAATAAAGGGATGCAAAAAGAATTCTTCATATAAATATAAGATCAATGTTTGTGTTAGGGTTAGGGTTAATTAACACACTACACACTTCTATAATCAACATTTACAGAAATTGAGCTAAGCCGACAATTGACAAATACAAGTAGGCCTTAAAAGAAGCCAATAATCTGTCAGAAAAAACCTCCAGTCGGATCTGTGAAAGTCTTAACTCAGAAAGATCACAGAACAAAGTTTTTCAGTACGAACAATGGCATTCAAGTAGACAACAAAATTACGAATATTATTATAACAACAAAAATCTACTACGAATGTTGAGAAAAGTCAAAAGGCTATTCTACTCTTGCTAAATGTCCAAAACATAGCCAAAAGTTCAAACTCAAGACCTGAAGAACAGTATCTTAATGTAAGTGAAAATTGCATGCATGCCAGGTAAGTTGTCATAGCAGAGGGCAGTCAAGAAATATCGCATACTAAAAAATGGACGATCTAGTACACAAAGCTCTCGCATATGCGGGGTCTAGGGAAGGGTTGATGAACGCAGCTTTATCTCTGCAAGCAGAGAGGTTGTTTCCGTGAATCGAATCCGTGACCTACAGGCCACAATGAGGTAGCTTTATTGCTACGCCGGGTAAACTGAGCACTGTAAACTCTCTGTATCAACAAGATAGTTATAAAAATTGGACTAAGCCCATAATCTATATGAATGAGCTTCACAGAAATTTTTATGAACCATCTCCAACATGTTGTGTAAGAGTCCCAATTCAGAGAAAATTTTCTTAACACCGCCATGATTCAAAGAGATTGCCACACAAAATGTGGCTCAACAAGAACAAGGATATCTACAACCAACGAGGAAAATTAAAAACAAAACAGCAATTACGATGTTAAGAAAAGTCAAAAGAGCTTCTATTTTCGCTAGCACACAAACCAGAAGTGTAGTTCAAAATCTATTAGACGAAATGCCAACCAAGGGAAGGTTTCCTTATAGCAGATGGCAGTCGCTTATAGAAGAGATAGAAGGATAGGATAAGTAGCTTACTTCATTGACACAGCAATAACTTTGCCCTGTAGCCATTGGAGAAGAATTATATGTGCCAGCAAAAGTCTGAGGAACATCAGAATGATGACATATTAGCTAAACATGCAACCACAGTATGACAAACATTCAGCACGTGGGCAGAAGGCACGTCAAGCGTACAGGAAAACCAGGACTACTGGGCAAGCAATTTGATGCAGCAGCACGCCTGTACTTGTGTCTCGGAGAGTAAAACTTGTAGTCTCGAGCAGAAACAGCCACTTCGTGCCGCCCCGTCAATCGCTTGAACCTTTGTAAGTCAGCATGCTAGTCAGACTATATGTTGCATCTCTTATACAGACACAAATCATAAATTCAAGAACATGGAAGAATTTGAAGATACCAAGTAGAGTACATGTTTTCCACAAGGCAACTCACTACTGAGCTAAGTGACTACAGCACAAACCCATCTTACATGGAATCTGGATCCTTCCTATAAGGAATAGAAAATGGAATGTGATAACCACAAGCTTAATCTCCCACCTATGAAGCATCAACATGCATGTCCCCGGCGTGCACACGTAACGTACACACATGATAAGTCCAATTGAGTTTTTTTTTTCATTTTAACACTGGGACGCATGGGAGACACATCAGGCACGCTTGGAGACACGTGTCCTAAGTTAGACACGGGTGGGGACATGGAAACTGTCAATGTATAATTGTTACACCTATTTAGGGGGTTGAACTATAATGCTAAAAAATACAAGGCAAAAAATGAGAATGAAAAAATCTAACCTAATAAAACTATCGTCTGAATTATATTATCTACTAGCATCTAACTCAAAACCAATTGTGAACGAGTGAAGAGACCATCCACGCTCAGATACTAGTTTTGGAGGTAATAATTGTGGGTATCCGCAAGTCTGCCACCCCAAAGTACTGCCCGAGGAAGTTCCATCACCTAACACCAGATGGAGTTCCTTCATCCCCTATAGGAACGAGCACTTCCAAGCGTCGTTCTCAACCCTACGCATTCATAGCTCTAGAAGCTGAAACTAACAAATGCGATTCCATCAGCACCCTCGGCCGGGAGCAAGGCCTAGGTACCCCGCTCGGGACCATAGGAGGCATGTGGCATGGAGGCTAGAGTGAAGGGTTTGACGAGCTCATCCTCGACCAAAATGATGTCACCTTGAATGGTCATAGAGAGTTGACCGCCTGACACCTAGGAAGGTGTATCACAACCACTTCTGACACCTAGGAGCCCGTATCATATCCGTCATCTGCCCCATGATATGGGTCTCCACGTATCAGCTAAACTACCTTTGAGCCCTCTGAGTCACATGATACAGAACCCAAGTTCTGATATGGAGACTTAAAGAGAAACGGGTGAACCTCCATTCTGTCCCATCAATGGGAAGGAGGCTAACAAACTGGTTCCCCCTTCTCCAAGGCTCCTATATAAGAATGGATTGACGATCATTGAAGAGAAACTTTTAATACACATTGAATGCGCACCTAACACACCCATTCTCTGGTTGATCGTTCTACAGTGTCATCCCTCTCTTTAAGGCTGTCCCGAGTTCTCTCCTCCTTCACCTCTGGTGGTCTCAAGTCATCGTTGCAGTGCCCGCGACAACATATAAGGTGTGACTGTTTAATTCCTCTTACAAGTCAAAATTGCAGTGTTTTGTGATGATCCAAACTGTTTATTAAATTGACTTGGAATTTTGGAAGTGTACATTAAAAAGAAAAAGGGGAAATATATATGACCATAAAAATATAAGGTGTGACTATTTAATTCCTCTTACAAGCCTGTCTTTTTATTTCTTTTGGTAAATTTTAAAACACTTAATTTTGTTGCATCGAGAAGAAAAAAAACTAACATATAGTGTACGAGACGCTCAGTCTTCATCTTCACCAATGAGGCATGGGTGAAATCCTAGAATTCTCATTCAATGTTTTTCATCAAGGCCCTCAGTCTTCATTTTCACCAATGAGGATATGATCAACAAAAGTAGCAAGAGTATGTCACTTCTATTCTATAGAGTAGATTTATTAACTTCACTGTAAAGTTTTATAGTGTACGAGACCAATGGAATTAAGAGAAAAAAAGAAATGGTAGTGTCTTTACTATTTTGTTTTACCATGACATTAGCAAATGAGCTCTATTTAGGTTTATTTCTTTCCAATTTTCTTTTATTTTCCTTTCATTATTCAATTTGTATTCCAAATTTAGATGGACTATCAATCTATATAACAATATAGGACGTTTTTTGCGCCACATGTCACAACGTAAATGGCTAGACATTTTTAGCCATTAGATTAAAATCTAAGTTACATCTGTGGAGATTTTCTGGGGCACTATATTAGAAAGGCTTATCTTTGACTTGATAGTACTACTCTTTTTCAAAATGACAATTGAGGTGGCTCAAAGTTTTAGCTAACATAATACATTTTTCCCTTGCATTTAAATTTTAGATTTTTAAACTATATCTACATAACAATATAGAAAGTTTTGTGCCAAATGTCACAATTTCATTAACATATTTTTTACCCTTAAATATAAAATAATCTATAGTAACAATCACTCTTCCGTAATAATTTAGAGATCTGATAAGCCAAACAGAAATCCAGATAAAGTAAGCACAAATCTAATAACAAAGATTTACAGATTCAAAATTTAAAACATTCATAAACTTTAAAAATCACGCTTCTATCCGAATGATACCTAAAGTACGAGTCAAGTGCCTTTAGGCACGGGCAAGCACTAGTTAGCTAATATGATTGACTGAGATTTTAATTATTTAAATTATTTTTACTTCTTAATTTTTACGTGTAAAGCTTAGATAATAAGTGATTTTTGCAAGAGTTAAAAATATCAGTAGTTGTATTAATTGATCATGAAAGATGGACAAGTAATACTGAATAATTCATTAATTATTTAATCATGAAATCATGATCAGTGTCTTCAGACATGGGTCATGTTTTATATATACAGAAAATTTCCAGCAAGGACCAAACCGTCAGGACTAAATCAGGACCATCATGTCTAAATTAAATTTTTATGATTCGAACCGTTCAATGTCTTCAAAAAGTGTTGATAAGAGTCCCCGCGAAAAACAGTAAAAAATGACCAGGAATGGCTTCATCTGGGCAATTTTCATTAAATTTTAATGAACAGTCTGTATAAAACTTGCTCGGATGAAGGCCTCCTAGTCATGTTTTTTGACCATTTTTTGCAGGGTCTCCAAAAAACACCTTCTAAACACATTGGAAGATTCGGATCGTGAAAATTTGATCGGGAAGCGGCCGAAAAAGGTTGGTATGTACCTAATCTTGACGGTTTTGATCCTGACAGAAAGTTAAGAAAAAACTAATGAACCTAAATACAACAAAAAGACTAAAATACCTTTAAACCTAAACGCATTAACACCCCTTCTCAAACTCAAGAGGCTGTGACTTTTATGAAAAAGAAAACTGAATATATTATTGAATACTTTGTACAATGAGAATACATCTTTATATCTTATGGAAACGCTATACAAAAGGAAACACTATACAAAAGGAAACGGTTTGACTTAACATAATGTCTACATAATTAGAGGGATATGCAATCCCTAAAATAGGAAATAGAATATACAATATAATATTCTCACACCCCCCCCTCAAACTCACGATGATTGCATAGAAATCATTGAGAGTTTGTCCAATAAGAACTAGAAAAGGGCAGCACTGTGAGTCTTGGTGAAGAAGTCAGCGAGCTGAAGATCTGAGGGAACAAATGGTAGAGTAAGAGTGCTAGTTTGAAGATGATGCCGAGTGAGGTGACAGTCAATCTCAATATACTTAGTACGCTCATGAAAAACAGTATTGTGAGCAATCTGAATAGCACTTTTGTTGTCACAATAGAGAGACGTAGGAGAAGACTGAGGAGCATCCAAGTCAGAAAGAAGCCAACGAAGCCAGATAATCTCTGCGGTGGCATGAGCCATAGCATGATATTCAGCTTCAACAGTAGAACGAGCAATAACAGATTGTTTCTTGTTACTCCAAGAAATGAGAGAGTTCCCAAGAAATACACACATGCCTGAAGTAGACTTCTGATCCATAATATCTCCAACCCAGTCAGCATCAGCATAAGCATGAAGTTCTAATGAAAAAGTAGAGAATAAGAGAAGACCATGAAACATCGTGCCTCGAACATATCGCAGGATACGTAGTAAAGATGCCCAAAGAGTAGTTCGGAGAGCAGAGATAAACTTGCTTACAATGTGTACAGCATAAGCCAGATCTGGACGAGTCACAGTTAGATAAACCAGACAACCAACAAGCTCCCGATATAGAGTTGGATCATCCAATGGTTCCCCATCAGTTGGAGCAAACTGGGCATGAAGTTCAATCGGTGTAGCAGATGTTTTGGAGTCAGTAAGACGGGCCCGATGAAGGATCTCATATGCATACTTAGCTTGAGACAAGAAATAACCTTTTGGAGAGTAAGCAACTTCAATACCAAGAAAATAATGCAAATGCCCCAAATCTGTCATCTAGAATGTATCAAACAAGTGTTGTTTGACATGAACAATAGCAGCAGAATCAGATCCAGTAATTATCATATTATCCACATAAAGAAGCAAGATAACAAGTCCATTGGCCAGAAGAAATAATGCTGAATCGTGAGCACTGGGAGAGAAACCAAGCTGAGTGACCACGCCTTGGAAGCGATCATACCAAGCCTGAGGGGTCTGTTTAAGGCCATACAAAGCTCGCCTAAGGCGACAAACATATCCAGGAGAATGAGATAAACTAGGAGGAGGGCGTATATAAACTTCTTCTGTAAGCAAGCCATTAAGAAATGCATTTTTAACATCCATCTGATATAAAGGCCAATTTCGAGCAACAACAGCAATTAAAGTCCGCACAGAAGTCATTTTGGCAACTGGTGCAAAGGTTTTTTCATAGTCAATGTCATACTCCTGAGAAAACCCGTTTGCTACAAGACGAGCCTTATAGCGTTCTAATGTGCGATCAGAATGAGTTTTAACTTTGAAAACCCATTTACAACCAACAATATTTTTACCAGCAGGACACGAAACCATCTCCTATGTGGAAGTCTTAGCAAGAGCATAAAGTTCTTCTTCCATAGTAATGATCCACTTAGGATCCTGACAGGCCTCCTTATAAGACTGAGGCTCAGTATAAAAATGTATAGAAGATAGAGCAGTACAATGAGAGTCTGAAAAACATGTGTTAGAAAAACCCAACCTTTGAATAGGACGCCTATCACGAAGTGGATAGCGCCGAGAAGCAGGATCAGGGTCTATAGAGACAGTAGGAGCAGGGGTAGGATCTAGTGGTGCTGATGATTGACGACGTGAATAGACCAGAAGGGGAGGAGTTGGTGGTGCAGGAGAGGATGTATCTGAGGTAGGCATATGATCAGCAAGAACAGTGGCTATGTACTCATCACAGGTGAGTTCATCTGGAAAAGGATCAATTGATAGTAATTCCTGTTTGGAGACAGAGGGAGCAGCAAAGGGAAGCTGATAGTAGGGAAGACGCTCAAGGAAGACAACGTGTCGAGAGACATAGAGACGCTGAGACACAGGATCATAACAGCGATAGCCTTTTGGGTGATGCTATAGCCCAGAAAGGCACAGAGAGTAGATCGAGCACTGAGTTTAGTATGGTCTTGTTTTGGAAGGAGAACAAAGCATGCACAACCAAATACTCGAAGAAGGGAGTAATTGGGAGTGGTAGAGAATAATACCTCATAAGGGGTTTTCCCAGACAGAAGTGGAGTGTGCATACGATTGATGAGAAATGCAACAGTGAGCACTGCTTCACCCCAAAAATAACTGGGAACAGATGCGGAGAGAAGAAGGGATCTAGCAGTTTCAAAAAGATGACGATGTTTACGTTCAGCACGACCATTTTGGGCGGAAGTGCCACTACAAGAAGACTGATGTATAGTACCAAGAGATGATAGATAATCAGCAAATGCACCTTTTGTATACTCACCACCTAGATCAGACCGAAGAATTTTGATTGTGGAGGAAAATTGAGTAGTTACCATGGACTGAAAGGATCAACTCAGATTTATGTTTCATAAGGTAGACCCATGTGAAACGAGAATAGTCATCAACAAACGAGACATAATAAATAGAACCACCTTTAGTGGCAACTAGAGATGGTCCCCATAAGTCAGTATGAACAAGAGAAAATGGAGAAGAAGATCTGGAATTACTTCTGTTAAATGATAAGGCTGTCATTTTTGCAAGTTTACATCCTTGACACTCAAAAATATCAGTGCAAGATACTTTACCTAAAACACCAGACTGAGATAAAGAACGTAAGCGATCGGTTGACAGATGACCCAACCTAGCATGCCAAAGAAAGAATGGACTAGAAGAGTTGTTTAACTGGAATGAGGATAAAGCTGCTGGAGAGGATAAACTGCTGGAGTAGAGAGAGGATCAATATATAGGCTCTCTACTACATAGAGAACACCAACCCTACGTGTTGTCCCAATCTGCTCCCCTGATTTCCGATTTTGCACCCGACAAATAGAAGAAGAGAAGAGAACGTCAAATCCAGAGGCATCCGACTGACTAATGGATAGAAGATTAACAGATAGTTGAGGGACATAAAGGATATGTGGGAGTGACACCACTGAGGACTTTGTCATGGGAATAGATCCAATAGATACAACAGATAAGGGAGAACCATTAGCTGTACGTATAGTCATAGGGGAAGATGGTGGGACACAATTTTGCAGAAGAGACAGATGAGCCGTCATATGAAATGAAGCACTAGAATCTAGAATCCAAATATTGGCAGAGATACCTGACAGAGAACCAATCAAACCTGAGGATCCTGAGGTCATTGTTGTAGAAGACAGAGACATGAACCAGTAATCTGACAA
>NMUG010011731.1:0-10549 GCA_002855965.1 Monotropa hypopitys
CTTAATATATATATAGAGAGAGAGTCTGCTTCCTATGCGGGATCCCGCACAGAAAATCTATGCGGACTTCTAATCTCGGCCATTGGATTTAATCCAGCGGCCAGGATCAATCACTAACACTTAAGTCTCGCGCTGATCCTGGCCGCTAGATTAAATCCAGCGGCCGAGATTAGAAGTCCGCACAGATTTTCTGTGCGGGATCCCTTATAGGAAGGACAGTTTATATATATATATAAAGCTTCAGAAGTTAGATTCAACTTACCTGAGCCCCGACCGATCGAGAACTTGAGCGATTCTGAAATTTCCGTGAACCAACCTCATCTTCATCACACACATCTCTTCCTTTCTCGCAAACTCTCGGCAATCCAGTGATTAAGCTTTCTCTCCCTCTCATCATCAACACCCAAGACCAGATAAATTCCTTCGGTTTGATTCAATTCAGAAAACCCTAACTTCTCAATTTTTTTCGGGAGAGCTCTGAACTCGGCTTCAAAATCAGTTGATTGCAAACAAATTCGAGGAACGAAGAGATCTACGGGCGGAACTCAGAGAGGGATTCAAAGGAAAAATCAGGTATCATAAGAATTCAATTTCCAAATTTTTGGGTTCATTGTATGTGGGAGGTACAAGGTTGGATTGGAGGTTTTGTCTGTGGGAGTCATAAGGGTGGTAGTTGATTATTGTTGATTCCTTGTTAATTCCTGGTTGCTGTTGAATGAAATTGGTTTGAGAACCAAAACTCCCACAGGCCTGCACAATTTTTCGCGAACCAGTTATCGTGACCGGTCGCGTGATAACCCCAACCAGTTGGACTCTCTTCTGTCACCTACTGCTGAAACATTTTCTGGAAAAGTTTTGTTGAAAAAACAATATGGAGGGAAGATAGAAATTGGAGATAGGGAAGACATTTGTAAGGCAAAAGGCTATTTACCCAGCAAACCCTAACACTATTCTTACCCAAGGGGGCGTTACGAGGAGAAATGTTGAAGAGGCAATTGTACCTTTAGGAGAACCAACCTTACCCACCGAACATACCATTCCTCAACCTATTCCTGACCCTCATTCTAATCCAATTCCTCAGCCTACATCACAAACTAATCCAAAACCAAGTGAACCATCCACTTCTCGGAAAAAGGCAAAAGTAAACAAAAAAGCATGAAAATGAGACTTGTGCTTCTAGGAGCATCTTGTGTGAAAGACAGATCATTAAGCTACCTGAGGCGATTCCAATGCAATATCAGCATTTAAGGACTGATTTGAATATGGTTTATGGGAGTTTGTATGACATGGGCTTAGTGGGATGGTTTGAAGAAGTAAAGGGCTATATTGCATCTTTTGTGAGAGAGTTCTATACCACAGCAGAAAAGGAGGAAAATGGAGAGAGAATTAAGGCTAAGGTGAAGGGAAAGACCGTGTTTGTCACGCCTGATTCGATTGCGGATTATCTGAGTTGTCCACGACCTACTCCACAACAGATTACATACCCGAGGGAGGGTTATTCATCACCTACAGGAGTGGAGTTGGCACAATTAGTTTGCAAAGATGTGGAGATGTATAGGGCTAAGGGATTTTTCACACAAGGTATATTGGAGAGTTGTTATGTCTTGTTGAATAAAATCATTCACCACAATCTTTTCCCTAAAGGAGCCCAAAAGACACCACGAGAGGATGTTGTACAATTGGCATATGAGTTAGGCCAAGGAGCTCACATTGATGCAGCATTGCTCATTTGGCAATGCATTGTTGATTTTCCTACTTACAGTGGTAGCACTGCTAGCCTGCCCTTTGCTTGTATGATTTCTACCATGTGCATTGATGCTGGGGTGAAACCAGCACAGAAGGAAGTTTTGGTGCCTCCACCTCTTGGGCCGATAAACTATGTTACCCTGAAAAGGAGCGAAGCGCAGCATGCTACACGGGTGAGACCTATTCCTGCTCCAGTGGTACCTCCACCTCCACCTCCAGTGAGTCCTCCAGTGGATGTTCCTACTACTTCAGATATACCTCCATCGAGACCTCATACTACCTCTGTTTCAGATGTTGATGTGTTGGAGATGTGTTCGCGGATAGAGAGAGGTATGATTGAGGATCGTGCTTAGAGGGAGGAAGAGACAGTCAGGAGAGCGGCATGGGAGGCAGATTTGATATCTCGACTTGACACTGAGGTGATTAGGAGGGTGGCTTGGGAGAGACATGTTGAGGACATACTGCATAGGCTGAGAAGGGATGACAGTGATGATCATGATGGGGCGGAGTCTGAGAGTGAGTATGCAGTCTCTGACGACCCCGAGGATGATTGAGAGATTTTATTTTCTGGGATCTTAGTTTTGTTTTGGTTTATGTTTTTGAGAGGGTATGGATGGTGGTTGGGTAGTGACCTAGCCTTATATATTCACCACCATTCATTGTTTTGTATGCACTTATCCCACCATGTTTTTGTTATAAGCTTGAAAGAACTCTTTGATTTCTTTGAATTTTCGTATTAAGTATGTGATAATAGGAAGTACTTTGAAAGATGTGATCACACTTTTTGATGTTAAGCGGTGTATTCTTGACATTTCTATCTTAGTTATTCACTGCAACAATTATCTTCTTGAAATTCCGAGGATGGTTCCTATCCCTCCACCATAAAGTTATTTGAGTGATCTTCTTTGAGAGAGACCAACGGAGAGAATTGGAATCAAGGCTCACATTGAATTGGCATAAACACCCGGATGTTTAGGGAGATGGAAATGAATGAAACTTCACCTTAATTTAAACTTATTTCAAAGTACTTCGCTAGTTTACTTGTTAATAATTAGGACATTTCTTTTTCTTGCTATAATAAAGTGTTTTGTGGGTTAGCACCGCTAAAAACCCTCACAAGACCTCACTTGTCCTACCGGGGCTACCCGGGGGTTTAAAGGAACTATCCCATTTCATTTTCGTTATTATCACTTTAGGTTTCGAATAAGGATTTCCTAGGGACTAGCAAAGTCCAAGTTGCGGGGTGTGATTGGTACTTAATTGTACCAATTATAACTCCCTATCTTATAGTTTTTAGTAGGTTTCCATGTTAGTTTCAATTCATCTTACATAAGTTTGCATGTTAGTTGTTAGTTAGTTCATTGTTAAATAAATGTGTATTTTCATTAGTTTTTGTTAGTTTTTGTGTATAGATGAATTTTGTAGGATAATAATGGCTTGCCAAGGCAAAGGAAGGAGGAAACAAAGAAGAAATGGAGTTGGTGATGATTTCCAACAGCAGGATGTGTGACCGGTAGCCCGTGGAAGTTCCCAAAAGAAGGAAATCAACAAGTCCATCAGAAGGCCTCCCAACCGGTAGCACCCCAGAATTCCAACCGGTTGCACTACGCAACCGGTTGCCAAGAAATCCTAACCGGTTCACCTCCTTTGCAGCTGAGACCATTTTGGACAGAACCCTTCCCAACCGGTCGGGCTAAATACTTCAACCGGTTGCGATCCCGTTATGGGGCGGACACGACTTGGATGAAAATCGATGTAAAAATGTTTTGAGCGGGATTTTTAGATAGGAACCTACTTTAAGTGGAATTTTGTAATATTTTAAGGTCCTAACTATAAAAGGAAGGCTATGGCTTCATTCTAAACACTCTTAATCATTTGTAAAGCTTGGGAAGGAAGATTAGAGGCTAGAGAGGATCAAAGTAGGTTGCTCAACAAATTTCTCAGGTTTTCTTCATGTGTTCTTGCTTTCTTCCATTATCTAGGTAATCTTCTTGCTACTTTTAGGTTGTAATACATTTCCTTTCAAGTTCTAATAGATATAATGATGTTGTTTTCCATGTTTGATTCAGATTTTCTAGATTTTATGGATAGCTAGATCCCTAGGTTGGATTCAAGGGTGTTAGATCCTATTCTAACCTATGGAGATCAATTCCTCCATGTTTGCTTGATTATCCTTCTTGACTCAAAATTAGGGTTTTGGAAATTCTCAATATTCAAGAACGGATGAATGGATCATGACTTTGATTGGATGTAGACAAATTATTCTTGGCACATCTAATGCTTGGAAATGATTGATTCATTGCGGGATTGGAATTACTTGAGGTTTATAAACCCTAATTCTTAATTTCATGTTTAAGGAACTTAATGAAAGAGAAATTGATTTTCATACAAGGAATATGATTGAAGCTTAAGAATCCAACCATCTTTCATTAATTGTTAAACACAAACCTTAGATCTTAACACCAAATTTCAAATCAAACAATTGATCTTTTTCTTATTTTTCTACTTTTCACACAAGAGAACTCATAAAACTTAGACTAACCCAATCTCTGTGGATTCGACTCGGTATTTACCGGTTATTGTGCTATACGCGACACTTGCATTTCTTACGCTTGGCAAAATCATTTTTTACGAGCAAGCATTTTTGGCCCCGTTGTCGGGAATTGGCGTTTTAGTACAATTTTATTAGTTTTCTTGTTCTTCATATTGTTCATTCTTGTTTATGTGGGCAAGGAATCCTAATAATAGATTGGTGAGAGTGAATACCCTTAGTGACACAACTTCGGAATCTCTCTCTAATAATGCGATGGATCCGCCACATATCTAAAGTTTTAAGAGAGAAGACACATTTATTAGAGTCGGATAAAATAGAATTATTGGAAATAGGAGGAATAATGGCTTGTAGAATGGAGGACACCCTGGAAGACACAGGAGTAACGAAGTAGTAGAGGCCGTCACGCTCATACCCCTTGCCAAAAATCCTCTTCGATTTCAAATCCTGTAAGTAGCAACAAGAAGGTAGGAACACCACATCACAATTACGGTCTTTGGCAAGACGATTAACCGAAAGAAGATTGTAGGAAAAATTAGGAACATAATAAACAGATAAAAGAATAATATCAATGGATAAACAAACATCTCCCTGACTATGAACTGGAATGGAGGAACCATCAGCAATACAAACTGACTGAACAATAGGAGTAAAAGAAGAGGAAAAAACAGAAGACTCACTGGTCATATGATTATTAGCATCAGAATCCAGAATCCATGTGGAATGAGCTGACTTACCATGAAAGAGCAGTTGGAGTACCTGTAGCAATAGCAGCCGTGGGGCGAGAAGACAAGGAAGCTTCCATACTAGCCGTAATAGGTTGGAAAACAGCATCAAACAAATAGCAACTGCAGCTGGAAACTCAACTGAAATGATAGACGCAATGAACTACGGATAATGGTTGCCGATCAGATCAGATCTGCGGCGGTGGCTACCGATGACTGAGAGACGGACCAGATCTGGACGATGGACGTCAATCTGAAGCATATCGAACACTAGAGAGCAATGGCGAGGCCTTGTCGGAGGTCGGCGACGTCGGGAGATGACCTACGATGGTTGGGAGAGCAGAGATTCACGATCTGGAAAAGAATTGTTAAACCTCAAACTTGTATGAGTAGGAGGGAGATTGTCTCCAAGTACACGGACATCGGTGGATCTGGAGAGAGAGAGAGAGAGAGAGAGAGAGAGAGAGAGAGAGAGAGAGAGAGAGGGTCGCAGAAGAGGCGCTGACCAGAGAACAGAGCGTCTCCGAGGAACAAACCATGGTATAAGCGTCGACGGTTGTGAGAAGAGGCACCGATGATTGATTGAGCAAAAAGACGCGATTTATCGAGGAGACGTCGTGACAATTGACGGAAGACGGAGGCGGCAAGGGTGGTCGGAGATCGCAAACGGCGACGAGCACGAGGCAGGAGAGAGGCGGCAAGGGCAGTGGCCGTTGGTGGTTGCCAATGGTCGGCGATGATGACTGGGCGATGGAAGGTGATAACCGAGATGAGTGGCGGCAGTGAGATGGTCGTCGGAGATGATAACCAAGATGGGCTGCGGCGACGTGATGGCTGCGGCGACGTGATGGCTGGTGGTGGCTGAAACCCTAATGGGTTTGGGAGGCAGCCTATCACAAACTTAAAAAAAATTTATTCAATTTTGGCTCTGATACCCAAACGAATTGTTGTATTGATTTACTGTAATGTACAAAGAGATGAATATTTATACAAGAT
Organism: Monotropa hypopitys; assembly: GCA_002855965.1. Lineage (NCBI taxonomy): Eukaryota > Viridiplantae > Streptophyta > Magnoliopsida > Ericales > Ericaceae > Monotropa > Monotropa hypopitys. Next base: position 6,019 of record NMUG010011731.1, read on the forward strand.
GTAAAATCTTCCTATGGAAAGAGAATCAACCTAAACTATGGAAAGAAACATAAAAGGAAAAGATTGGTCAAACATAACCAAAAAAAAGATCCTATTTAATCTCAATTATCCTTATTTCCAACACTGTGTAACAAGGTGAGTATGTTTGACATATTTATCAGCTTAAGGGGAATGTTAATAGCATTAGAGTGTTAATGTGTGTTAGAGTTACAATGGTTAATCACACATCACTTATCTTGATGTTTTGTTTTATGTAACTCTTTATATATAATAATAATATGTGTTAGGGATAATCAATTAACCCAACACACTTCTTATAGTTAACAAAACTCAAAATTGACAACATTTGGCACCTGTCTAGGTAGTCTGGACTTGAGCATGTCTCATCATTCCTTCTAGCAAGAGTTCACGAAAAGGTACCTGTTACGAAAGTTTCTCACCACTTTTTTGTGTTTTTGTCTTTCTAAGATTCCAACATCTTTGGATAGTAAGGAATGAAGTCATTGAGAACATATTTCGAAATCTTTTTTGGAGATTGGGTAAAATCTTATTTCTCACTTCAACTCGTCCGGATGAAGAAAGTTTCATCTCTCTCTCTCTCTCTCTCATTAATTTTCTTTTTTACAACTGACTAAAGAAATCCAAGAATTTTGTGCAAATTTTCTCAATTGAAAGTGGGTCGGCAACAACTGTAGTAGATTACTGTTTAATTTGAATCTTCCACCACAGACTCTAGTCGGACTAGTGTTTCAGTCTCTGCCCTACGTGTTCAATTTGTCTGATCAAGGGCTTGTTCTTTGTTTAATTTGGTGGATGAGAGAGAGGGGGTGCTGTTGGTGGGTTTTGGTGTATGCATTCCTCTTGGGCTGCTGATAGTACACGCCACAAGTTTACAAGCATTAAGAAGATACCATAATTCTAATGAGGCTTTTGTGGGATTAGAGGAAGGACCTAGCAATCATTGTTGTTCAAACAAGGTTAGATGCTATATAAATGGTTAATAAGGACAATATGGTCATTTGGGAATGTATTTGACTGAAAATGTTAAGGCCCAATCACATATTCTACTCTTTTGTTAGTATTGACAGAAAAATCAAAGATCTCGTTTGACTCAGAAGTTCACGGGATGTATAAGTCCCAAATTAGAAGGGGTGCAAGTACAAAATCATCTGTATTTATGGGTAAATTCATTTGTTTATTGTGGAGTTCATTTGATTAATCTTTCGGTAATTATTGTACTGCCTTGTTGATCGCATGTATCTGGTGCATAACCATTGTTTTATGGCTCCAAATTTATTCCATTAAAATGAAATTTGTATTGTATACAAAATAAAATAAAATTGTTGAATGTAATTTTGCACCATAATTAGCTATATGCAGGATTCATTTTTCTGGAAGCTATTTTCGAGAGCTAAAATATGTTAGAAATGGGTAATGTATGGATTATATGTTGGATAGGTACATGTCTATTTAGGAATATAAGCCTATAAGTAGATGTTTACTTATGTGGGATTGTGAATCCCGTATAAACAGATACAATGTTATAAAAGGAGAGTTACTGTATAAAGAGGTAATATTAGTGCTTGCTCATCTCCTCGTTCCTTGGTTTTGAATTTGAATTTATTACCCTGTCATGTTTTGAGCCCAAAGGCAACTCATTGAACCACTTTTCAGTTCCAAGCCATTTATGGAAAACCACTTCTGGCAGCTAGGGATGCTAAGTGTTCAAACAAGGATTCTGAAGCTGGGGCACTTGCCATGGAAGCGTTACATAAGCAGGTCCCCCTTCTTTGACCTTCTACTTTTCCTTAAAGAGTGATAACTTTGAAGTATCAAAAGTCATTGCAGGCTTCCACTTCTGGCTGAAAAATATTTTGTCATTAGGTCATGCCTTTTCTCCTCCGACGAACAAAAGAGGAGGTCTTGTCTGATCTTCCAGAGAAAATTATTCAGGACAGATATTGTGACCTGACTCCTGTTCAGATTAAACTTTATGAATATTTTTTTGGTCCATTGAGACAAGAAATTTCAAGCCTGGTAAACGTAAAAGAGCTAGATACAGGAGAAGGAAGTGCTTCATCTGCTTCACGTTCAACTCATATTTTTCAGGTTGACAAATTCTCCGTAGTTCATCCAATGATTGCGATGTGTAGTAGCTGATGTATGTCCCATGTTTATTATTTTCCAGGCACTTCCGTATGTGATGAAGATTTGTAGTCATCCATTGCTTGTCATTGGTGAAAAGATTCCAGATTCATTGTCTTGCCTTTTATCGGAACTTTTCCCTGCCAATACTGACATTATATCAGAACTTCATAAACTCCACCACTCTCCAAAATTAGTTGCTCTTCAAGAGATTCTTGAAGAGTGTGGAATAGGTGTCGTGGCCTCAAGTTGTGAAGGCTCTGTATGCGTTGGCCAGCATAGAGTGTTGATATTTGCCCAGAATAAAGTAATCGTTGTGTAATCTTTGAGAATCTTCTTTCTGAGCTAGTTTGTTTCTCTTTCTGGTGATCCGTTATGTAACCATGATACTGCATGCAGGCTTTTCTTGACATTATCGAAAGAGACCTCTTTCACACCCATATGAAGAGGTGAGTCTTCGGCTGTTTTACTCTAATTTCAGATGTTTTTTTCCAAGTGATATTCCGATAAAACAAATTGCAAAAGAAACTTTGTAAATGTCTCTCTTCTCACACTATTATCTGATAGTGATTTAGCTAATATTTTGTGGATTTTGTAATTTGATTTTTTTAATTCTGTGCATTACTAATGCTCTGTATTTTGAATGAAGGAAGCAAGTTAATGAGCATAGATAGTAAATTGGGTATGTAGGCATGGCCTCTTTGATATCTTTTGGCTTTGATTTGGGAGCGTGATGTCACGATATAATGTCTTTTGAGTTCCTCGATTTTTGAAGGTATAGGGGGCGTTATTTTAGCGGTAAAACTTTATGAGAGTAGCATTGTGTATATATTGTTAAATGTCTGATAAATTGTGATTAGCAAAAAGCTTAGAGAATGAGTAGGGTCTCATCCTCTTTTTATAATAGAGAGATTAAATAAATTACATAAAGTCTCCCTAGACATAGGGTTATTACAAGAAAGCCACAGAAAAATAAAATTATAACAAAGAATTATTCCAACACTCCCCCTCAAACTGGAGCGTAGATGTCTCTCATGCCCAGCTTGCTAAGAATTTCATGAAATGGTTTACTGCCAATTCCCTTGGTGAGAATATCATCTAGTTGATCTCTCGTCCTTACAAATGGCATGTATATTGTTCCACTGGTAAGTTTCTCTTTGATAAAATGATGGTCAATCTCAACATACTTTGTACGATCATGTTGGACTGGATTATGAGCAATGTTGATTGTTGCCTTATTATCACAGTATAGAGGCATGACATTAGAAGAAGCAATTCCCAGATCATTTAATAGTAACTTGATCCACATGAGCTCACACACTCCTTGTGCCATTGCTCCGAACTCAGCCTCTGCACTGGATCTGGCAACTACATTTTGTTTCTTGTTTCTCCATGTGACTAAATTTCCGCCAACAAAAGTATAATACCCCGAAGTGGACCTCCTGTTAGTAATGGAACCTTCCCATCAGCATCTGTATAGTCTTCAACTCTAAGATGCGCGTGTTTAGTGAAATAAAGGCCCTTTCCTGGAGAGAATTTTAAGTACCTCACAATTCTCATGACTGCGTCCATATGCATGGTCTGGGGAGCATGCATAAACTGACTTACCATACTAACAACAATGGCATTATCCAGACGAGAGTGGGATAGGTAAATGAGTTTACCCACTAGACTCTGATAACATTCTTTATCCACAGCAGCTCCTCCACCATCGGCACTCAGTTTCTGATTGGACTCTAAAGGCGTGTCACAAGCTTTGTAGCCAAGCATCCCTGTTTCTTTTAACAGGTCGAGAACATATTTTCTTTGACATATAAAGATCCCATGTTTTGACCTAGCGACTTCATTTCCCAGAAAGTATCTCAGGTTTCCGAAGTCTTTGATTTCAAACTCCTTTACCAGATATCCCTTTAATTGAGGGATTTCCTCGTCATCATCTCATGTAAGCACTATATTGTCAACATAAACAATGAGAGTTGTGGTGTTACCACGCGAGGAATGTTTCACAAATAATGTGTGATCAGCTTGACTCTGTTTGAAGTCATATTTTAACATAGCCTGAGTAAACCTCTCAAACCAGGTCCTAGGAGATTGTTTGAGACGATATAAAGACTTTCGAAGGTGACACTTTTCCCTTTTTCCCTTGGTTTGAGAAGCTTCAAACCCTGGGGGAATGTTCACGTACACCCTTTCAACCAGATCACCATGTAGGAAGGTGTTCTTAACATCAAACTAATATAGAGGTGTAAGACCCCGATCCTAGAAAATATTATTTAATATTAATTATGGAAATTAATTAATTCTATGTGGAATTGAAAAGAGCCTTGAGGTCAATAGTTAGAAAAGAAATTAAGTTCTGAGCTTCGGCCATGCATGGTTCGGCAAA
>NMUG010011732.1:0-10547 GCA_002855965.1 Monotropa hypopitys
AAAGGACTAACACAACCATTATTATTAAAGAGTTATTAGGTTTCGGCTACTTCCGCGGTAGAAGCCCGTCGACTTGACTACCCGTACAAAATAATTCCTAATATTCCTTGATCCGTCGGGAGGGCCCAGTACAAGCCCCCATTGCACAATGTCATGGGTACAAAATACCCAGGGAATTAAATTACCGAATATATATCCAACCCAAGTAATCTATCATGTACTAGGCCAATCAAAACACTCGATTTGTTCTTATTCGCAATTCGTCTAGATTAGGGCAAAATCTTCATAATCTTTCAATTTGACCCAAAACATGATTTTATGAACATTTTTTCAAATATGGATTTTCAATGCGTCAAAACATTTGCTAGACCCCATTTCCACCATATTAATTATTTCAAACCACAAAATCCCCCTTCTTACAAAATTTTCAAAATCTAGGGTTTTCTAATTTGGAGGGTTTTCTAAAATAAGTATGGGATCTTGAAATTAAGTTCATAGGGAACCCAAAGATGCACGGATGAACACAAACACTTGAGAAATCGAAGGGTTCACGAGACCCACAAACAAAATCCATGAAAAATATTCTCATTCTTTTAGAAAAATTTGAGGGGAAAGAGAGAATAACAAGATCAAAGCTAAGAGGTATAGAAGACTCTATCTTAGAACCATGAACCCAGAACTCCCTAGGTGAGGGTTTTTCATAGCCTCCATTGATATACACATAGACGGGTAGATTGTGAGATGAGGATCAATGTTTGTGTAGGGGTTTTGGTCCGAATTTATTTGGCTTGAGAGTTATGGAGGAGAGAAGGTGTGTGTGAGAGAGAATATAGACAGAGAGAGGAAATCGTGAGAGGGAGAGGGAGAGAAGTCGACTGTAAAGTGTGTGTATGTGTGTTTGAGTGTAAATGAGTTCGGGTTAATATGATTGACTATATGAATGAGATCCCCAAATCATTCTCGAAATGCCTTTAATGAAGCACATTTCGATATATGCTTCAGCACATATTGAAATGTGCACAGACTGGGAGAGTGAACAGACAAGGAACATTTCGATATGTGCCTCACTACACATATCGGAATGTGAAAGAGAGGTTGTCGAATAGAAGAGGCACATTTTGATATATGCCTCAATGCACATATCGAAATGTGGACATGTAGGCAAACGGGGGAGGCTGAACAGACAGGTCACATTTTGATATGTGCTCCTCTGGCACATATCGAAATGTGCAAAGAGAGACACCCACAAATCAAAATGTGGCAATGGGGATAGGACATAGGGACTGCATATCGAAATAGGATGGGAAAGGGGATGTGAATACCATCATTTTGATATGTAGGCCAATAGGCATTGACACATATCGAAATGCAATGAGTACAAGGCCAAAGGGAGGCATCACATTTTGAAATGCAAGGGAGGAATGAGGGCTAGGTATTTCGAAATATGGGCTTGCCAAATGAATATGGCAAGCTTCTGGCATCCCGACACTCAAGAATGAGACGATAAACAAATATGTGGGCCACCGGGGCCCATCCAAATCCCATATATCCCATAATTTAAGCCCAAGGGAAGCATGAATGTCGATAATTTGGGAATAACTCGAGAAGAAATTTATGGAAATATCTAAAAATACCGAAAAGTCATAAGAAAAGTATTAGGATTTTCAGGAGTGTGACAGTTCGTATATCTATTGTGAGTGATCAGGATTCTAAGTTTACTTCTAGGTTCTGGTCAAGTTTATAGCATGCTTTAGGAACTTCATTGATATATAGTATAGTTTGTCACCCACAGACGGACAGTCAATCCGAGCGTACTTGTGTGTTGGATTTTGGAGAAAGATGGGATGATTATTTACCCTTAATTGAATTTGCCTACAACACTAGCTTTCAAAGCAGTATCGGTATGGCGCCTTATGAATACCTTTATGGGAGACAGTGTCGTACTCCTATTTGTTGGAGTGAGGTAGGGGAACGTCAATTATTGGGTCCTGAACTGATTCATCAAACCTCCAAGGGAGTAAAAACAATCCAGGAAAGATTGAAAATTATCCAAAGTCGACAGAAAAGCTATGCTGATAATCAGCGACAAGAGTTAGAATTTGCGGTGGGGGATTTTGTTTTTATTTGAATATCGCCTTGGAAGGGCATAATCGTTTCAAAGGCAATGGAAAGCTGGACCCGAGATACGTTGGGCCTTTGGGAGAATAGGGAATACTATTTAGCATTTGGCTTTGCCCGGGGAGTTAGCGAGATTACACGATGTATTCCACATGTCCATTCTTAGGAAATACATTGGGGATGAATCCCATATCTTCAAAACTTATGACATAGAGATACGAAAGGATTTGTCTTATACAGAAGCACCCGTGCAGATCGTAGACCGTAAAGAGAAAATATTGCAAAACAAAGTAATTCCTTGGGTCAAAGTGTTGTGGAGACACCATGGATTTGAGGAGGCAACTTGGGAGGGCGAGGATACAATGAAGATCAAGTATTCGAATCTCTTCATACCAGGTATTCTAAGTTTCGAGGACAAAATTTCTTAAGTGGGGGTGAATTGTAATACCCGCTTAAATGTTTTTGTTTAGATTATGTCATAATAATGTTTTGAAAAGTTTATAAATTTTTACGAGAAAGAACCAAGGAAAATGAAGTAAATAAGATAATGAAAATAAAAGTCTAATTTTAAGATATCAAATGAATGGAAGGTAGGGAATATGAGTAAATTGAGAAATTAATTAAGTTTTAGGGATCTAAGTGAGAAATAGGTGATTTGCATGGTGAAAATCATAATTAGCCAAAATATATGCAAAGGGATACGTGTATGCCTAAAAATATACCCATCTACGGATTGAATTGTAAGAAAGAAATATCGCAAGGAGAGAGATAGGGAGAAAAATTGCACTCCGAGAGAGAGAGAGAGGTGCGTGTTGTACTGGTGTGTGGGGTGTGTTGTGGTGGTGGGCATTGGCACTGTGTTTGGTGTGTGGGTGTTGGTGCGGTGTACGGTTGTGTAGGTATGTGTGTGTGCGATTGTGTATGTGGTGTGTGCGTGTGCATGTGATTGTGTGTGGGTGTGTGTTGTGGTGGTGTCTGTGGTGCTAGTGGTGGTGTGAGTGTCTGTGTGTTGTGTTAGATTGTGTGTGTGTTGTATGAATATGCATGGCTATAACCATGAACTCCCTAAAACCCCAAAAAACTCTCGTTACCGGTAACCTAATTGGGCGGATTATCGGTAGCCACATGCTCAGATAGAAACCCAGAAACACAAGTTACCGGGAACCTGATTTAGCCGATTATCGGTACCTATTATCAGAAAATCACACAGCAGAAACTAGAGGCTCTAGTTATCGGTAACCTGATTGGGTGGTTATCGATAACCTACCTAAAATTCCAGTTATCGGTAACCTGATTGGGTGGTTATTGGTAACCTGTTTGAACCCTGGTTATCGGTAACTGGTCTAAACCCTGGTTATCGGTAACCACAAATCTAGATTGAAATATTTAAAAAAAAAAGGTGAGTTCATGAAATTAAAAGGGAAAAACAAAGTAAATGTATATATATGTGGAAAATGGAGTTTAAGGTAAAACCCTTAAATGGTTTAAAGAAATTAAAAACAAGGGTTTTAGGAAGAATAATTACATGCTTAAATCCCTTTTTATAATAATTTCAGAGAATGAGATTAACTTACCAGAGATGTCTCAAAACATAACTAGTGCAACTAGATAAGAGTCGAGTCCGTTATTTACATATGTTGCATATTGTTCTACTTGTAGGTGATGTGCTTACGAGAATCTTTTGGAATTATGGAAATTAGAACTTGTATATCTACTTAAGACATGATTTGTGATGTGATGACATGGTTTAATTAAGAATGTGTACGGGCATTTCACTATGCTTTGTTGATTGATTATATTCATCATTTGATTCATGTGGTGTTGTTAAACAATACTAGTTATCCAAATTGTTGTGTGTGATAAGAAATGGTTATCCACTAATGAAAAGTGAAAGATAACAAAGGATTAGTCTTTATGACTATATTTGGACGTTATCATCCTTGAGCAAATGGACACGTTTGCTAGATGGTGATCATTATCAGAAAATCTCCGGTATGCCTGGTATGGCCGAATAATACCGTGGAGAACAATCAATCGGAGAGTGATGCCAATGGAAATGTGATAAATGGAGTTGTTATCAGCTAGACTCTGGCATGCCCGGTGTGGCCGAACAATACTGTAGAGTAACCATCGCCCGTCTAGAGGATAGCCTTAGTAGTTGATAGATAAATAAAAAGATTGGGAAGGAAAACATGCATGCGTGTGTGACACATTGTTTATTCCCTACGTGCTTTCTTTTGCTTATGTTCTACGATTTTGTAATATGTTTCTATTGTATCTAACAAACTTTTTTGTTATGCATTGTACTAGTAAAATATAGGTTTGGATTATAGCTGAGCAGTCCACTATAGGTTTCAAGTGACATGACACTGTGTTACAGGGTAGTCTTAGTAGTGGTGGTTTTGAACTACGAGTTGTGTATTATGTTGTGAGTCGGAATGCAAATTGTATCATAAGAAAACATATTGTAATAAGAGATGGATTTTGAGTGGTATTGTATAAGACCTTTGGTTCATATTTTGATGTTTGGAAATGGTAAAAATAAATTAATTTTAGGGTTAAATGTGTATTTGTAAGGAATTCATGTTAATTAGGTCGCACCCCATATCATTTAGGCTGTTTATTTTAGCTTTAGTGGTATGAGACGCGACACTTATGGTATTTTGTTAGTACATACATGTGAAACCCGTCCCCCGAGCTATCTTAGACCGGTATTCAAGTGTGATTAGACCCAATTAGTGAGGTTTGAAACCTAAATTATAAAGTTCAAACCCAAATGTATGAAATCTAAGAGTTTATGAGTCAATGTGAAAAAGATAGAAATTTTGTACAGGAACAAAGTTTGTTTTTAGTATGAGGGTTGGGGAGTTATTTCTATGCAAATGAATGGACTCCAAGGGACTTGAAAAGTCATTTTATGCGTGACTTAGTGTATGGATGCCTTACTTGGGCTAGGTTCATGCTATGGGAGTCGGAAAGACTCATGAATGGCTTTAAGTAGCCATAAAGCCATACATGCATGACTTAAACTTCCTTTACTTGCTCTCATTCTCTCCCCTCTCTAGAATTTCGACCACCCCTCTCCGTATCTCTAATAAATCAAGACTTAGAGAAATTCTAAGTCCCAAGTGAGGCCAAGAAAAATAAGGATGAAGAGAAGAAGGAAGAAGAAGGAAAGTTACACGGGTAACACGTGTGCGTAGTTTAGAAGCGTAGACTCGTAGTAAGTTCTTCAATAAGGTAAATTCCATATCCCTCATGATATTTCAGTAGATTAGAGACCCCATATTATGGAGGGTGACCTTGTGACCATGGGGTCACAAGGTGAGTGATAGAATAGAACGCAATCGAAGAATGTTTTAAGAAACAACCATATTTTTGTAGTGATGAATTTTCTAGTTTGAAATCCTTTTAGATGGGGATGGGTTTTGGGATTCCTTTACATTTTTATGGCGGCCATAGTACTCGGTAACAAAGAGTGTAGAATGATAAAATTTAATATTTTTTGTGTTTTATCCCAGGTGACATCCAACTCTGGTGCTAGCAAAAGGTGGGCACAAGTTGGGCCACCTCTGGTTTCAAGAGTTTCTTCGGGGGAATTTTCTCTCCACATGAGGTGAAAAAGTACTCCCTATATATTATAAGATGTATCATATATTTTCATGGCAAATATGACAGTTTGAAAGTTTATGAGTTTAAATAAGATCGCATATTATCGCATGTCTATAGCCACATACCGGTGGTATACTAGAATATGCCCGCAATAAAAGGATAAATTATTTAGTCAACTTGGACTTAATATAATTGCACGAAATTTATAAGATTTGTTCCTAACATATTTAGTCTATGTATCATAAAAAGAAAAGGTATGTCTAAGTGCAAAAGTTAAGTGTTTCATGGCGTTTTTGGTGTTGCACCCGAATCTGTCCAGTTTTGTATAAGAATGTTTTAACCATTAAAAAGTGATTTCCACAGCCTAAGCTTCTGGAATATGTAACATGATATACTTTAAGTAAATGAAATTAAAATTGTTTGTCGTTAAGGTAAATTAAGAAAATTTAATATAAACTTGTAACAATTATAATCTGCCTGATTTTCAGTTGTGCTTAAAACTCATTATAATTTAGATACATCTAATATGTTTCATGTTCTGTAAATTTTACACAAGTTTTTTTAAGTATAATAAACGGTGGCAAAAGATCAGGTTTTCTAGAAAAATGTAACTTAAATAATAAAATATGTTTTGGGTGTATACTCCAGTTTTGTACGAGTATTGATGCCTGTAATTACACTAGATTTTGGGACATCAAATGGAAGTGTTTTTTATAAAGGTTGGTGAGGTTGTAGTCCTCTGACTTATGATTATTTTGACATAAAATAGGCAAATTTTTATTAAGAAAATTGAAAGTTATGATCAGTTTATTAAAAGGTGACAGAAAAGTTTCTACAGATTTTATTAGTAAAACTTATGCTAGTTCACTTAGCTAAAGTATTTATTTTGCCTTGTAATTTGCTCATATGTTACCTCACTAACATAGAATGACATGTTTCAAAGGAAACCAGATTACAAAAAAAAATAAAAATAATTTCACTATTTTATAGTAAACAGTGTTAATCAGACTAGTTTTCCCGTTAAATAAGTACACGTGCTACTAGGCACCAGTTTTATCCGACGCTAACAAATATAAAGGAGGATTGGATTGGAGTTATATGATGGATTTTAGGATAGTGGTGGATATCCTCATAGGTCTATTAACTACCATTTGATACCGTATTTGCAGCATACAATGTTGCCAGTTTTGTTCACTCCACATGGGTTTGAACTAATGCACATCCTTTTGGCTAGCACCACCCAGTTTTAAGATATTGCACATATTTATATAAAAGAACTAGAATTTCAACCGTTACATACTGCTATTATAGAAATGTAGAAGTTATATCAGAAACAACTCTTAGGAACTGAACAACTCAGAAAAGAAATAGATAATCGTTTTATCAGCTTTTCCAATTTCAGCACAGTATAGTTTCCTATCACATTGTGTTTTTATACATGTTGTAAGGAAAAGGAATTAAAAGGAAAAGGGAATTTATCTTAAAGATAAATAGTTTTACTACCAGTCTGGAATTTTGGTTATAAACAAATTGGAAAACAAAAATAATTTTAGGGACACTACTTGTTCACTAGCATTTTCGTTAATCGTTCCCTTTTTGTTTTACAGAGGCTTGATGATTTTTGCATGGATTCCTTTCTTTCCATATAGTCAGTTTGTCCCGGTGGAGACATGTCATGTAATAGCGTAGAACTCTGGGTGTACTTTTAGCAGAGACTTGAACTATGGTTTTAATTTAAGTATTAATTTCCGCACTCCATTTAAAATTTAATCTTATTGTGATTTTCAATTCAGTAATTATCAGGAAATGTTTTCAGAGGCCGTAGGTGGGCTAGCCACCGATCGGGCCACTGCCACCATTCTACCCATAGAATGGGCCTTTGTGCCGTTGAACCGGGTCAGACTGTGATAGTAGCTTTTAGTGGTATCAGAGTAGAAATTTTCAAATTATTTTTACAAAATAAATTCTCCAGAGTTAGGATCATCTGCATGCTTGTTTGCATTGTGTATGCTGCATGCTATACCGGTACAGTACAATATTGTTTCAGTGATAGATTAGGAGTCTTTCGATTCTCCTCAAATATGCATTATGGTAAGTTAGAAGCTTTAGTTTCTTCGCAGATATTCAGTTACGATATTAATTGACCCATATATGTGTTGTTATTGTTTTATCTATAGTTATGTCGTGAGCATCTTTAGGGCACATGGAGGTGCTATTGCAGACTCTCATGGACAGGCAGGCTAGTGCGACCCATGCCACTAACCAGGGCACTGAACAGACTAATGGACAGGCTGCTAAGCAGGCAGAGGTTCATGCTCCAGATGGGGGAGTCATTGATATTTTGAGATTTTTGCGACTGAATCCTCCAACTTTTGAGGGAGCTTTGGATGCTGAGCTAGCTGAAAATTGGCTCAAGGAAATGGAGAAGATTTGTAGAGTTTTAATTTGCACACCCGTTGGGCAGGTTCGGTTTGCCACCTATCATCTCAAGAGGACTACTGATGCTTGGTGGAAGTTGGTGCACCTCACCCAGCCAGACATGACGTGGGCAATGTTCGAGGGTTTGTTCAGGGAGAGGCTGGTCTAAGAAGACAAGATGATCATAGTAGAGTATGCAACTCAGTTCGCGAAGCTGATGCCATATGCAGCAAGATTGGTGGAGACATAGGAGTTGCACAGGGAAGGGTTTGAGGATGATTTGATGCCCAATATCCATGCAGGGCTGAGACACTTGAGGCTACCGACATTTTCACAGGTCTTGGATGCTACAATCGCGATTGAAAGAGAGAAGGCAAGTATGAGGGAATTTCATGAGACCAAAAGGAAGGGGAAGTCAATGGCTTCTAGAGCACCACTAGCAAAGAAAGTACAGATAGGGAACAATGGAGAGCGATGTAATAACAATCAGACAGCAGGAAAGATTGAAGGAGAGAAGGTAAATTTGAGGGAATTTCATGAGACCAAAAGGAAGGGGAAGTCAATGGCTTTTGGAGTGCCACCAGCAAAGAAAGTACAGATAGGGAACAATGGAGAGCGTCGAAATAACAATCAGACAGCGGTAAAGAATGGAGGAATGAATGCTCGAGTTGGGACTGAGTGGGGGTCAAATGATGTGTGATAGTGCACCAAGAGGGGGAGTGAATAGGTTTTTTGCCCTTTGTAAACTATTTAAAATCTTTTGAAGACTTCCCTTAATAAAATCCTTTTATAATGAATTATAAACAAACACAAACACAAATGTTAGTGAGATAAGTATGAACAATATGCAAGTAAAGAGGAGATAAGAAAAAAGAGATTGATACAAAGATTTTTATAGTGGTTCAGCAATTGCCTAGTCCACTCTTCGGTGTGGTTTTTTTTGGGAGCACGCCGGTATCCACTATGTAATCATGCTTTATAGAGATAAATGCAAATCTCTCTTTCTAACTACTACATGAGCTAGGGTAACCTCACCAATAGGATAAATGCAAATCCTATCTTCCCAACCACCCTTGGGTCAGGGAACACTCACCCAGGATGCATGCAGATTCTGACTATGCTACACGCAGAGCATATATTTTGCTAGATAAACACAAATCCCGACTATACCAAATGGGAGGTATAGATTTGTACAACAACCACTATAACTGAACAATGATAGCCTGATGCCTAGACACTTCCGAATCTTGCCAAGGTAGGTTATGTGAATATGAAGTACAAGTAAATGGCTAAATGATAAAAACCAAGTTATGTGCTACAGTGAAAGCACACCCCTCGTCAATCTGTCACAATAGATGTAAAATAATATCGCTTAGGAGAGTATACTCGAGAAGTATGGTAAGTACTCTGGGGATCTATAACTATCGGCCAATGAAGATCAAGAGTCTAGAAAGATACTTACGAATTAAGTATCCCCTAATATCTTAGTATGCCTTCTCAAGGATGTGATCCTTGGATAATTACCTATCTAGAATATTACAACATAATGGAGACCAAGATCGGATACAAATTATGATAAGACTATACTACTCAAGCTAAAGCACTATAAACACTTTGTAAGCTCCAATTAGCTTGATGCCCAAATGTGGCTCTAGATGAGGGTATGTCGCAAGCTTTCTCTTGTAGTGCTATGCTTCTCCTTGAATAGTTTTGAATCACCAATGAGGTTCCATGGAGCAAATGATGGCAAGGCTAGAACATGTGTACCATCTTCCTCATTCCAAGTTCTTGCACATCCATAACTGCACAACAATTAATCATATCAAAGTAAAATGTTCTTACAAAGATATACTCAAATGAAAGGCATAAAGAACATTAAAACCCCTTGTTGATAAATTTGCCCAAGATGGTTCTAAAGGGTACTTTGACTTGATATTTAGATCACCCTACAAAACTCCTTCAAGATATGATTATACCAATGTAAAGAACAAGTGTAAGGCTATTCAAAAATGTATCTCATACACAACAACTAGGGAAATAAGGGTGTGTGAGCTATATGCAAAGTATGCCAAAAATCAGCCTATGAAATCTAAGTGTGATATTACAAAAGCTCATTTTCTCAAAAGTAGTTTACTGATTTTCACACACTTATACCAAGGGGGAAAATTATGTGATCGCCATATTGATTTTCTTCAAATATAAACATCCTAGTTGAGTGCTCATATCAATACAACTCCTAGTATTGATTTATGATATGGTAAACTGTTAGCCCTATGTTTTGATGGTGTATTATTTACACAAATATAGCATTTATAAAATAATTTTATAATTCCTTGAATTAAAGCTTAAATGTTTAAATCTTTATTTAAATTAAGGAAATGTATTTATGAGCTTAATTT
>NMUG010011733.1:0-10550 GCA_002855965.1 Monotropa hypopitys
ATAGAGATTCACCTGAATAGGGATTTCTGAGACTTCTAGATTTCTTTCCTCCTCATTAAAAGCTATCCCAAATCTGGATAATAAGTCACATCTTAGCATTCTAGCAAAAAGTACTGCCTATATGAATTGCCGAGCTGAGCTGCCGAAGCAAAGTTTGCTGGAGACTTATGTCTGGAGCTCAATCTGACTGGATGATCACTTGTCGAGCTGCCAGACTTAACAGAACAACCAAACTGAGTCTGACCGAAGGTCTCTGGTCTAACCGAAGACTTAACCGAACATAATTTAATGTTCTGCTCATACATGAGCTGCTGGAGAGTTAGATCTACCAACCACTACTCTGCCGAGCTGAAACACAGCCGACTGGCTAAGCTGCCGAGCTACCATGCTATTGTCCGGACATCATTTTAATCAGAATAAAAAATACAGATTTCTAAGCTTTGATTTCAAATTAATTTTAGGTCGAAAATAACCGGAGGACTGTTCGGAGAATCTGGGGCCAATTGCACGAACAACTAGAGTTGTTGCTGAACTGGTAAAGTCAAAGAACGGTCAACTTCTGCCGAGCACAACATGCTTCGGACAGAGTGATGATCAATCAATCAACATTTGTATGGGAGAGTGCGTCCAGAATAATAAATAACTTGGCCGAGCTGAAATAATTAACTAAGCATTAGCTCAGCCGAATGCTAGCCTTGCCGAGCAAAAATAGATGGTCTAATGGCTTGGCCGAACACAACTTTGCTGAGCAGAACAACTACGTATGTGAGCGACAACAATAGTGTGCGGGAAGACTCCAAGTAAGTCTGTCGTACTGAATTTACTAAGGCTAGACTTGGATTTAAGTCTGCTGAGCAATAACTTAGTATCCTAGGGCCTTTGCCGAACATAAAATGAATCAAAAGAACAATTTTACCTTTGACCGAAGCTTTATTTGCCGAAGGTTAGATGATCAGAGCTTAAGGTGTATTGCCGAACAGGTTCTGACTCAAACAAGGTCTTGCTGAGTTGAAAGGAATCTTTGCCGAAGTGAAACTCGTCGTCTGGAAGTCTGAAAATTATTTGCCGAGCTAAATAGAATCTGATCGGAGCTCAAAAAGATGTTCTGAAGAGTTTGCTTGTGCGGCAAAGACTTGTCGAACAATAATTTGAGGGTAGGATTGTGCGGCAAATGATTCGTCGAGCACTCTGAGTACAAAGACTATGTTGCCGAACTCTTGGAATAAAAGTCCAGAGCTCTACCGAACTGAAATGCTTCGGACAAACTTTCTAGAGAGAGAAATAGAGAGTCTGGGTGTTCTCAAGTTGGAGTTGTACCAAAACGAAATGAATGGCTCAGTATTTATAGATTGAGAAGAGAATGATTGATCCGGATGGATGACAGACAACCCAACGGCGCCACTTACCAATGGTAGGTCCCACCGACCGCCCAACCTTGGCTTCTAGCCTATTGACCTTAGCCCACCAGCCGCACATCCTTGGCTCTTCTACCGCCGAAATGGAACGTGACATCAGCCCACTCAAAACTCTTATCTCATACGACAGAGTGGCTGTCCAGATGGACTGCCCACATGGCCGCACTGCCACACAACCAGCTGAGCTGGCTGGACCTCCACGTGGCCGGACCCCTAGATCGGATCTCTACTGAGCTCGGCAACTGCTCGGCAATTGCTCGGCCGGACCCCTAACTGTTCGGCAGACTTCAATTTGACTCCCAAATTTTAATTCCTTTCACTTAGGCCCCTGGTTTAATTCTTTCTCTACATTTTATGATTTCAAGGCTTAAATAAATATAAACTCTGATTGGCACCTGTAATATGGCGTTGGAAAGATAACGAGGAGGCGCACACACTGGAATACATCTATGCCGTTACAAACTAGGAATGGCTTAAAAACGCTCCTGACAGTAGCTTTGGGCTATTTTTCTACGATTGGGCCTTTATTTTGGGATGTTCTTGTTTTCTTTATTTTGGTCTGAGTTGGTACCCGGTTTGTCCTGAGCATTGACCTTAAACACTCGATCTAGAACAATTCTGAGACAAAATAAAGATATAAAATATATAGATAGATTCACACTTATGTTGGGAACAAGATTCAAGAAGAAAACATCATTCAATTCGCACCCCAAGACCTCCAAATCACGGAATCTCCCTCTAGCCTCCTTCTCCTCCTTCTCTCTAGCCTCCTTGATGCGGATAGAATTGCAGAAGATTACTTGGAGACCCGTGGGCGTCGCTATTCACGGGTCGTCGATAAAACGGGTATAACTTTTCCTGTATAACTCAGATTGTCAATTGTAATATGGCGTTGGAAAGCTATCGGAGAGACGCACGTGCAGGAAAATCGCTACGCCATTTTCCCCCAGCAGAAGATCCCAAAAAATGCTTCTGGAACTGTCTATTTTGCCCGTTTGTGTTTGGGCTTTTATCTCTAGTTTTCCTTAGTTTTCGGCCCAGACTGTTTTGGCCCTCTAGGGTTTTGAGTGCTATGTATTTAAACCCTTGTATGACTCCGATTTTGGGTAGACTTTAATATATGAAATCCGCATTGTGTTCTTGCACAATCCTTCTCCATTCGTTCGGTATTTGATAATCAACGACGATTGATGCCTCTAGTCTTGGAATTCTTTTGAATCAACAAGCATTACAGAAGAAATCCACACGGTATTTCTCGGATTCAACGGGTAGGGTTTGATTATCATTCTTGTCCTACATCAGTTGGTATCAGAGCTTCAGTTTGAGTCCTCGGGAGACGATGCCGCCCAGATGCCGCCCGATCCAAGAGGGGAGAGAAGATGACAGACTAGATCGACTGCAGCAGGTGGTGGAAACTTTGGCCGCTAGTGTTGCTGCGATACAGATCCAACTGCAACAACAAATCCCACCACAACAGCCGTTGCAACAGCAGCAACAGCCGCCGCAGAGACGAAACCCTAATCTGCGTGTTGTGGAAGAAGACGATTCTGATGATGCTGTTAGCGAAGAGGAGGGCAAAGAGGAGGGGAACCCCTTCGCTGAGAGACAACCACCAAGGAGGCCAGAGAGACAACCCCGACACCCTTACAGGAGGGAGGAACGAGAGCCTGTCATCAATAACAATCGGTGGGAGGCGGGCCTAGAAATCGACATCCCGGAGTTCCAAGGCGGGATGAAGGCAGAGGAGTTTCTTGATTGGCTATTTGCTGTCAAGGAGGTTCTAGAGTTCAAGGAGGTTCCGGCCAGTAAACGAGTACCCCGAGTTGCAACTCGTTTTCGTGGTAGGGCTGCGGCTTGGTGGCAGCAACTGAAGTTGAACCGTGCTCGCATAGGGAAAAGGAAGATCGATTCATGGGAAAAGTTACAGAAACATCTGCGTGAGGCTTTCTTGCCCCACAACTACTCCCGCGTGATGTATTAGTGATTCCAAAACCTACGCCAGGGTGCTAAATCAGTGGACGATTATACCACTGAGTTTTATCAGTTGATGGCGCGCAATGATTTGGGAGAGACGGATGATCACCTGGTGTCAAGGTATATTAGGGGACTACAGACCCAGTACCAGGACACCCTGAATATGTTCGATGTCTATTCGGTGTCAGATGCTCACCAGAAGGCTCTACAGCTGGAAAGGCAGATTAAGCGGCGCTTGAATTCTCAGACCTGGACTGCATCTAATAGTCGGGGTGTGGCGCAATAGGAGAATGTTCGTGGAATGGGCGCTGCTGGGGTTGTGGCTGGTAAGGCCCCAGTCCTGAATCCAATTAGGCCTGTAGCTGGAGGTGCAGGTCGTTGTTTCAAATGCAGAGAGTCTGGTCATAGGTTTGCAGATTGCATGAAGCCCGCAATATGAAAGGGGTTGTTCATTGACAATGACGGTGTGGTGAGGGTGGAATTGGAGCAACCACTAGACGATGTTGTGGAAGAGCAGTTGGATGAGGAGATTTTGGAGGAAGAGAATGTGACCGGTGATGACGGACCATTGTTGGTGGTTCGTAGGGCTTATCTAACTCCACGAGACTCTAATGGTGATGGGTGGCTCAGGAATAACATCTTCCAGTCAAAATGTACTGTGGGTGGGAAAGTATGCAAGTTTGTGATTGATTCTGGCAGTTGCGAGAATGTCATCTTTGAAGAAGCGGTCAGGAAGTTGTACCTAGCAACAGAGGATAGGGTCCGGACCAGCCGATTGGTCCAGCTATGAGGGTCCGGCCCATATACCGTGAAGTTCGGCTACTACAACACCAATGGGTAAAACTGTTATTGTTGGCACATGTTATCCGGGTTGTTAGTTTATAGTTGGTGGGAAGTCTTTTTTGGTAGACCTAGTGCCTTTGGCTATGTCTAATTTTGAAGTCATCTTGGGAATGAATTTCTTATCGTCACACTATGTCGTTATTGATTGTCTTAGTAAGGAAGTATTGTTTAAGATTCTTGGTGAGGATGAATTAAAAATTTGTGGCGAGAAACTTGTGGGTAAATCCTGTATCTTATCTAGTGTTTTCACTAGAGCATTGTTGAACAAGGGTTGTCAAGGGTATTTGGCGTATGTCATAGATACTTAGAAATCAGAGTTGCGCGTTAAAAATATTCCCTTGTTAGAGATTTTGAGGATGTCTTTCCTGAGGAGTTACCGAGGATTGTGCCAGATAGAGAAATGGAATTTACTATTGGGTTAGAACCAGGGGAGAGTCCTATTTTGATTGCACCATATAGGATGGCTCCTACTGAGTTGTATTAATTACAAATACAATTGAAAGAATATTTAGACAAGGGTTTTATCCAACCTAGCATGTCTTCTTGGGGTGCACCTGTATTGTTTGTTAAAAACAAAGATGGATCTATGAGGATGTGTATAGATTACCATCAGTTGAATAAGGTTATTGTGAGAAATAAGTATCCTTTGCCCATGATTGATGAATTGTTTGCTCAGTTACAAGGGGAAACTTTTTTTTAAAGATTGATTTGAGATCGGGGTACCACCAATTAAAGATCAAGGATAGTGATGTACCAAAAACATCTTTTTGTACTCGATATGGGCACTTTGAGTTTTTGGTTATGCCATTTGGTCTTACCAATGCTCTGGCAGTGTTTATGGATCTAATGAATCGAGTTTTCAACCCTATTTAGATTCTTTTATAGCGGTGTTCATAGACAATATTTTGTTGTATTCTCAAAACTAGGAGGATCATAAATGTCATTTGAGGATTGTACTTCAAATTTTGAGGGAAAACGATTATTTGGGAAGTTCAGTAAATGCGAGTTCTTGTTGGAGAGTATTGTGTTCTTGGGTCATGTTATCTCTAGTGACGGTATTCGGGTTGATTCTAAGAAGATAGAAGAAGTGGTGAGTTGAGAGAGGCCAACTAGTGTGTCTGAGATTCAGATTTTTTTGGGCTTAGCCGGGTATTATTTTCGGTTCATTCGTGGGTTTTCTTCTATTGCTTCACCAGTGACGAAATTGATAAGGAAGGGTGTGAAGTTTATATGGTATGAGGAATGTGAGACTAGTTTTCCAGTTTTGAAAGAGAAGTTAGTGTCAGCACCGGTCTTGTCAGTTCTGAGGGTACCAATGATATGGTTATTTACAGTGATGCGTCTTTGTGTTGGTTGGGTTGTGTATTGGTGCAGAGAGTCAAAGTGATTGCTTATCCTTATCGTCAGTTGAAATCGAATGAGTTGAATTATCCTACCCATGACTTGGAGTTAGCAGTCGTGATGTTTGCACTTAAGTAGTGGCATCAATACTTATATAGTGTTACTTGCAAGATTTATATGGATCACCAGAGGAAAAATACTTATTTACTCATAAAGAAATGAATTTGAGGCAATTTAGGTGGATGGAACTCATTAATGATTATGATTGTTCTATCCACTATCATCTGGGTAAGACCAATGTTGTGGCCGATGCTTTAAGATGGAAGTCAGCAAGGAGTTTATCTTGTGTCTGATGTAGAAGAGTTGAATATTTCTGTGAGATGAAAAAGTTGAACGCCGAGTTTGCATTTGGGGCAGAAAATGTTTTGTTGGATCTTTTTTTTGGTGCGTACTTTGTTTGCGGATCGAATTCAAGAGGGGCAAGAATTATATGAGTCATTGAGAAAAAAGACACATCAAGTAATCGATGGGGGAGGAAAGTGAGTTTAAAATTAGAGGGGATGAAATGTTACTTTTGGTTCAAGAATGTGTGTTCCATATGACCTTGACTTGAGGCGTGAGAATTTGGAGGAGGCCCATAGTTCGGTCTATGCCTTGCACTCGGGTGGCAACAAACTATATAGAAACCTGCATAAACACTTTTGGTGGAAGGGTATGAAACGACATATTGCTGAATTTGGGGCTAAGTGCTTGACTTGGCAACGGGTTAAGGTAGAACATCAACGATCGACATGCTTACTTCAAAATCTACCTATACCCGAATGGAAGTGGGAGTATGCAACCGAGGTATGTTGGTCCGTATGAGATTGTGGAAAGAGTAGGAATTATTGTGTACTGTTTGGCTTTACCTATGGAGTAATTGTGATTGCATGATGTCTTTCACGTGTCCATGCTTCGCAAGTACGTTGGAGATCCTTCTCACGTGTTAAGGGCAGAGGCATTGGAGATTCGTGAAGATTTATCTTATTCGGAAGATCCTTTGAGAATCGTCGATAGGAAGGAGCAATTTTGTGCTCTAAGACTATTCTGTGGGTGAAAGTCGTTTAGAATAATCATGGTGTCGAGGAGGGCACTTGGAAGGGCAAGGATGCAATGAAGTCAAAGTATCCACATCGCTTCGTTTCATGTATGTTTTTTAATTTCGAGTACGAAATTTTCTAAGAGATGGTGAGTTGTCACACCCGTCTTGTTCAGATTTAAATTAACTTATTGAATTAAAAGAATAATGGAATTAATTTCATAAGGGAGGTGTTTAGTAGTAGAATTCTTATTTAAGGGTAATTTAAGGAATATAATCTATTTCGGAGGTATATAGTGTAAAATCAAGTAGCAATTAGGCAAATGGGTGTTTTGAAGAAGGGTATATCGGTCTTTTGTAGTTAAAACCTGATTAGGGGTAAACCTAATCTCATTCTATCATTAGTGTAATTGTGTCATTGTGGAGGCTAGGGAAGTTTGAGAGAGAGGGGCTAGTGGAGAGTTCTTGGAGATTTTCGGAAGAGCATCAAATCTTGCAAGAGAATCGTCTTCAAGGTAATCATTCTTACATTTTATTTGACAAATTTCATATAAATTTGAGTGTAAAATCTGGGATTAAGGAAGGATTAAGTTCCTAATGAGTTTCTAAAGAAATTAAGGTTAAAATGTTAGATCTAGAAGTTATTTGATGTTTATATGTTCCCTTATTGAAGTATGTCAATCATATGGGTTAGGGAATGACACTAGTGTGCAAGGTTTTCGAGTGTTTATGCATAAAATTGAGTTTGGAAGGATTTGAGAGAAGTTGGATTTGTCAAAAATCACCCAGATTAAGAAACTGTCCAGGAGGTACCAGTCTCCCATACCATCGGGGACTGGTCCCCTGTAAACAGTGGAGTCCTTTGTGATGGAGGTATCGGTCTCCTATACAGTCAAGGACCGGTACCCAGTTGGTCAGTGAGTTTTCTGGGTTTGAGGTACCGGTCTCTCGTACCTATGGAGACTTGTCCCTAATCCATTTTTTAGAACTTTTTAAAATGTTTGAGGGTTCGTTCGGGTCTTGTTTGGGAATTGTTCGGGGGTTTGTAACCTAAGGTTTAAGGGTATTTTAGAAGCCTTAATAAGTCGGATTCTATTTCAATGACTCTTAGTTATTTATTTTGTGATTCAAGGTAATATATCATTCTAAATTAGTAGAGTTGGAATAGGTGAGGAACCGGTCCCTTTGACGGCACAACAGTAGATACTATCGTGGATTTCTCGTACTAGGTGAGTATGATATATGCGCTTCAGTACATGTTTATCCTTATGTGATTATGTGCTTATGTGGTTAATTGTTGTTACTTCACTTATGTGTGTCCTTATGGCACTTATGTGGAAAAATCATGCTTACTTGTGTTAGCCGATTTCTTGGGATTTATGTCACGCCCCGAAATTTCAAACCATATTTTTTTTTTTGAAATATTAAAAATCATGACAACAAGGACAAGTAAAGTAAACATCTACCCAAACCAAGTGCATAAATAAATAGGGAAAGGTAAGATCACATACAAGCAAGCAAATGAACAGTTTAAAGTTTACAAGTCCAAATGAATAAATACAATCCGGGTACATGAAATAAAAGAAGTACCAAACAAATAGAAGTAGGAGATACCAAAGATGGCACCCAAGTCCTCCGAGCTCCAAAGCTAAGCAACCGAGTCGATACTTAAAAATAGAGGGCTATGAGACCAAGTGTTTCCCAAATTGGGACAAAAGATGCAAGTGCGAGATAATAAACAAGTATGCATGCAATGAGGACCGTTTTCATAGTTTCAAAACCATGTCCAATTTATTTCCAAAATCACTTACAATGATTTATTTACCCTTCTTTCAAATTGCTCAACTTGACAAAATCAAGGAGAAAGATACATATTCAAAGTTCCATTTCAAATCAATTTCCATAACTTAATTATTTTTCTTCCAAAATGCTTAACTTGACGAAATCAAGGAGAATAATATATTTTCAATTTCCATCTCAACCTTGACAAAATCAAGGGAGGCATAGAATAATTTTCTGCATCTTCTCATCTCGGCGAAACAAGGGAGTCACGTTTAATTATTATTATTATTGAAGATTAGTTAGGTTTCGGATTTTGTTCTGTGGTAGAAGCTCGTCAACTAAACTACCCGTAGTTCCTCAGAATTCCCCCACCTTAGGAAGGACTCTAGTGGACCCCCATTGCGCAATGTAGTGAGTGTTAAGACACTCAAGGAATGAAATTCCCGTCTAATAAGTATAGCCAACTTAATGTCTCTATAATATCTTAGCCAATCAAAACCATTAATTTAATTCTTTCATTCAAAATCAAGGATTAGGGTATCCATACCTCCTAATCACCATAATTGACTAAAACATGATTTTCTTTCAAATTGATTTCCAATTTCATTAATCCAAGAGTCCATAGGATCATATGACCACTTTCCAACAAACAATTTCGATGTTTGACCATTTAATTTCAAAATTCCTAAATGACCCGAACTAGGGTTTTCATAAAAATTAAGGGTTTTGAAAATTGATGAGGGGATCTTGAAATTAACATGGTGGGGAGTCTATTGACACTCTTAGGAGTATAAGCCCTCAAGTAATTTGTGGATCAATCGACCCTACAACTTCAACCACAAAAAGGATCCTCAATCTATTGAAATCTAGACAGGGGAAGAAAGAATACCAATCAAGGATACATAAGGAGTAGAGGACTCTACCTTGAATGAGAAAACACTTACAAACCCTAGGTGGGGGGGTTCTTGAGAGTGTACCGAACTGTGCACATCAATGGATAGCCCTCGAAAGCCTCTACGCACTTAATGAAGGGGAAAACTTCAAAAGCTTCGCTGATTCTTCAAGAACTTAGAGAGAAGTGAGAGAGTTTGAGAGGTTTTGAGGATAGACGGGAGAGAGAGAGAGAGAGTTCTGCAGAAAGAATGAGGGTTTTCCACCCAAGAGATGTATTTATAATGCAGCCAAAGGATGAGAATACCCCTCATTAAAAATCCACACAGGCCGACAATTTAAACCTTGCATTACCGAGAATTGGGGCTCACATTCCCGATAATGCAGGCTGCTGCTCCACCTTCCGATCTTCCTTCTCCCGCAATGCTGCATTCCCACAACCCTCTCCCGCAATGCTCCCCTCCTCTTCCGGTAAAGGAAGGCCTCTGTAACACCCTCAAAATTTTAAACCATTTTTTGAGATGTTAAATAAATAGAAACTAAATTGCAGAAATAAAACATCTACCACCATAGTATCCCATATTATATGAATTGTAAGAAAATGATACAAATGAAACAATACATGAATTTGGGACTTTATAACATACGAATCCAACGCAACTTGAATCGTCTCAATCGGAGTCCGGATTGAGAAGTTATGACCAAAATACTCTCGGAAATTCCACCGTTCAGAACCAATACAAAATTGGTCGTGTCGACCGGTACACCATACCGTCGTCGACCGGTCGAGGCAAGTCAGTGGGGCATTTGTATTAGCCTCGACCGGTCGAGCCAGATCCGTCAACCGGTCGTGAAGACCAAATTTGTTGTGCGAACTGGTTTAATGAAGGGCAATTTGGTAACTTAAGGTGGGGGTCCTATATATGCATGTGATCCGAAAATTTGGGGGTTTTCTTCCCCCATTGCAAACCCTAACCTCTCGGCCTTGTCTAGGCAACGTTTGGAAATTATTGGACATATGCTCTTTACTCTTGAATCTTTTAGAAAGATAAATACAGTTGTTTGATTTAAAAGCTATTGAGATCTATTGCATTGTGTCGCATTACATTCCTTGCATGATCACACACCTTCACCCCAATATTATAGACGTTTGGAGATAGATTATCTCTACCAGGCGGTGGTGCCTGACCCTCTACTTTTGTAGGACCCTTTCTCCTTGACTTGGA
>NMUG010011734.1:0-10549 GCA_002855965.1 Monotropa hypopitys
GTATACATCTTCAAGCACATACTTAGTTTCAAAAACATTCAAACCAAGTCATATGATATCAAATAGATAGAAAACACTTGATGAGAACCTCACAATAATCATTCACATAATGTTTTTCAAAAAAAAAACATGTTTTCATGTTTTCAAACATTCAAGAGATCAAGTAATTAAACCATGATACCAAGGAAGAGTGTACTAATCTCTTTGAACTAATTTGATTCAAACTTTTTAAATAATCAAGTCATGTCATACAAATATCAAAAGCAAACAAGTATAAAGAAGTTATATCCAAAAAATCCTAACTACCAAACAAACAAGATAGCTCATCTTTTAAGAACCCAAACAACTTTGGGCTCTAAAGAAGTATGAACTACCCTATCTTTTCTAACCTATATTTGTTTTACATTTTTGACATGGGCATGGTGAGATTTTTAATAGGACAATCATGTAAAAAATGTCCAACAATATTGCAATAATTACATGCCATCCTAAGTTTTTCTAAAGGAATGGAAGATTTAAGCAAATCAATTTCTTTCTTCAAAATTTTCTCATTTTCTTGAAGCATTGAAATTTTGTCATTTGATTCATTTCTTACTTCTTCCAACTTAATTTCCAAAAATTCTTTTTCCTTAATGATTTCATAAAACTCAAGAGATAGCTATTTGGAAAAAGATTTTACTTCTTTATATTTGTATGTGAGCTTTTCAAAATCTTGTAATAACAAGTCAAAATTTTCTTGAAGCTCGTCATTACTCAAGGAATCATCAAAAGAACAAATTGCCATAATACATAAATTGTTTACCTCTTTTTATTCGTCGCTTGAATCGGAGGAGCTTTCCAACATGGCTTTGTTCATGGCCTCTTTGAATCTCTTGTAAGATGCCTTCTTGGCTAGAGGGCATGCCGACTTGACGTGTCCTGGTTCTTTGTATCCGTAGCAAATCACTGGTGAGCTTTTGGCCTTCTTCTCTTTCTTCTTAACATACCTAATTATATCCCTAAAACGTGCAAGTTTTTAGTCCTAACCTTTATGTTCGATGAGTTTTGTGAGATTTTCAGCCTTGATGGATTTCCCGAGGATAGAAGAAGAAATGTGCTAATTGGCACTTTGGAACCAAAGCCCAAGCAAATCTGCCAAAAACCAGCAATGAGCAACGAGTACCGGTCCCTCGTACCGTTGGGGATCGGTCCCTCCCTTGTATTCTTGGAGATACATAGAGTGATCTTCTGGAAGAAGACTTGCAGAGCAGTGGGTACCAGTCCCCCGCACCGTCGGGGACCAGTCCCTTTAGAAGAAATCTGGAGGTGCAGAAAGCAGTAGGTTCTTGAAGGAAGACATCTTCAACGGGTACCTGTCCCCCATACTGTCGGGAACCGGTCCCTTGGGTTGAGTTTTTCCCCATTTTTGGGCAGTAAGTTTTGAAGAAGAAATAATTGTAAAGGGTACCGGTCCCCTGTACTATCGGGGCTGGTCCCTCGGGCTCAGAACTGCTAATTTCTGCACTTTTTGTATGACACTTGGGGGTATTTTTGTCCAAGTTGGGGGCATTTTTAAGGGCCATATAAGAGGGTAACCACGATTTTGGTTGCCCTATTCTCTCCATTATCTCATTTTACATTGTATAACATTTTAGAGAGAGATCAAGGAAAAAGGCTAGGGTTTTCAAGGTAAGCTCCAATGGAGACTTCATTGTCTTCCTTCTTCTCTTCTCCCATGGTCACCATCTCTATGGTAGGCTAGAGCACTCAAGGCTAGGGTCATTCATGAGGTTGTAATTTCCTAACTCTTTGTATTAATTTTTGCATATGGATTTGGATGAATATATGATTTAGATGTAGTCTAATGCATTAGACTTTCAATGCTTTCTATTTCATTCGATTATTGGCCGATAAATAGTCGTATTTTATGTATTGGTTCTTGATTGGTCATGTGAGCTTGGGTGAGATAAGCTATAAACTGTGTGACAAGTCGTGCTATCGGACAACGCGTGTCATTGAGACGGGTTGTACCGGTAAGATGGGTTGTGCTTGACGGCGATAGCATATGCCACCCGGTAATTCGTGGACACTCCATTGATGATATCCTCTAGAGTCGCAATCTAGGAATATTGAGTATCCAACTCCCATTGTGCGCATCGTGACATAGAGTAGGAAGACCAATTGATTGAATGACCTCTAACCTCATTTCCCCAAATTTAGTAAATATTAAGTTTAATTGAGTTTGTAGTTCTAAAAATCAAACCACCAAAATCAACTCTCTTTCCAAACTAATTTAAGAAGCCCAATTCAATTCTAGAAACCATCCACCTTCCCTGAGATCGACCCCTGACTTACCACTACTATGTAGTGTTAATTCACGGTTATAAATAGTACTTTTGACTCGCATACGACTGTGATCAAATTTTGGCATCGTTGTTGTCACACTCCAGAAATTTTAATTAATTTCTATCGTTCAAGAAATCGAAAATCCTTAATCGCGTTTAAATCCATCGATTTGATTCGTTCATCAAATCAGATTTTTTTATTCATGGAAGTCGTAGATAATTTGATTACGATTCCAACGCAACTTGAATCATCTCAATCGGAGTCCGGATGAAGAAGTTATGATCAAAATACTCTAGGAAATTCCACCTTTTCAGTTCAGTGAAAATTAACCTTGGTCGACCGGTACACAGGAATTGCTCGACCGGTCGAGCTTGTCCAGTGGGCACCTATGTGAGGTCCCGACCGGTCGAGCCAAATGCGTCGACCGGTCGCCATGCCTATTTTTCCTGTGTAAATTTCTTAAGTGAAAGGCAGTTTGGTAACTTCCGGTGGGGTCATATATATATGTTTTGTCCGAAATTTTGGGTCTTCCTCCCCATTTGGAACCCTAGTTCCCTCTCTCTACCTCCCTCTCTCAACTCTCTCTACCTTCTATCTTCCATCTCTCTCAATCCACGGAGTTCCGACGAAAACGCAAAGTTCTAACGGCGTTCCTCTCGCCGTCCTCTCCGCGGTGATGGGCACGGATCGTTCCCGATCGGTAAGTCTCTATCTCTATCTCTAAAGCCCTAGGTTTTTATTGGTTGCTCGGCTAAGGTTTTGGTCTCCTTTAACGTTGTAGGGTATCACGAGAGCTTCCCGTTGGTGAGCTTCGTTCACTCCGGTCATGGTGGTTTTCCGGCGACTCCTCCGGCGACTTTTCCGGTGGCTCTCCGATGTGTAAACTCTTAACTCCTATCTTGTGTGTGTGCGTGGATGTCCATA
Organism: Monotropa hypopitys; assembly: GCA_002855965.1. Taxonomy (NCBI): domain Eukaryota; kingdom Viridiplantae; phylum Streptophyta; class Magnoliopsida; order Ericales; family Ericaceae; genus Monotropa; species Monotropa hypopitys. The sequence continues at coordinate 3,250 of NMUG010011734.1, forward strand.
GCATTCCTATTTGTTGTTGAATTTCATAAATTTCACAATTCATGTCATGTATCGTACTTGATTTCACATACCGTAGTAATTGGGTTTATCATGTTTGAGGTGACTTGAATTGGGTTAAATTGTAGTCCTAGGATCGATCGTGATTTACTTGGATGCCGAGTAGTGATCGTTGAGTCGTGTAGGGCCTTTGGAGTCAATGGCCGCTAGGTGTTCGATGAAATGCTTGAATGAGCTTTGGAGTCGTTTTGGGGAGATTTGAGTTGATTGGGTTGTAGTAGGGTCCGTGTGGTTGCCCGGTTGGTCATTAGGATTCCCTTGGGTTAGTATCAATTCCTAAATCACTCTTTGGTCTTGGTTGTCGGTAATTGGGTGAATGTGGGCATTGTGATATTGGGCGTCGTTGGGTTTCCCCTTGAACGTTGTTGTACCGAGTCTTTGACTTGATGGTAGGTTGCCCTTGGTTGTGGAACCTTGTTGATTGATGGAAACCTAACAATGAACGCAATGAACTTAATGAACGACAAATATGAAGATGGATCCTACGAGGACCACTCTTTGGCAATCTTGAATCATTCACTTAAATCCAACCTAATGGAACACCAATAATCATGTGAGGAGTGTTATGGTTCGATGTCGTAAGGGGGTACGATTCAAGGGATTGGGAAGGAGTTTTCCCCAACCCTTGAGATTGTTATTTGATTGTGAACTATGTCCCGTGACCCAACCCTTGTGACGGGTGGGTAGGACTTTGTGTGATTGATGGTACCCGCCCGGGTTTAGGAAGGAGTTTGCTCTACCCGCATACGACCCCGAGTTTAGGAAGTAGTTGCCCTACTCGGATGTGATTTCGTGTGTGATACCCAGGAGCCTCCCCTTGAGCCCCCAAGTGGGCAGTGCAGTTTCGGGTACGATGATAGTCTTGTGCCACCTCTTTGTGTCGCCAAGGGGGCTGTTGGTCGAGACGATTGCAGTGTCCCGTGAGCCAGACTTTGTGTGTGGTGGGTAGGACCTAGCGCGACCTCCCAGTACGTGACCCACATAGTCGACGATGTGGGAAAAGTCAGAATGGATGGCTTGGGCTCCCTTGTTCTTCAAGTGGAGACAATTGTTGATAATAATTGAATAATGGAAAATCTACCTCTTTACCCAATATGCTTCAAAGTTAAATAACACTTGAATCTATAACAGTGCTTGGATTGTTGGGGGCTTGGGAATGAGATGGTGAGGTGACTGTGACGTGGTAGCTCTTGGTGTTGTTTTACTGGTTGGGTTGGTTACCTTTGGGCTTGCACTTACCTATCACGAGTGAGAGTGTTGATTTACTTTGAGGTCTGGCGGTTGTTGTCGTACTTCTATGCCTTGGGTTCTCTATTTCTCTACCCGTGTGAGGACACTTAGGCACACATTCACGTGTGTGCACTTGCTAGTAGTTAATAGTTTTCTTGCTGAGCCGTGGAATGCTTAGACCCTCTTTCTTTCTCTTTTTAGTCTGTTTGCAGGGTGCTGTTCGTTGGTAGATCTTGGAGTCTGGCCAGTTGCTGGATCCTTTGTGGAGCTTGCAGCTTTGGTTCCCTCTTGGACCTCCTGGGTACTTCGTTATAAAGCTTTTCAATTCAGTTGTTTTAGTAGGTAGATGTTGTACCCCCTTCCCTCTTTCTTTCAGTTGATAAATTGTAATAAATTCAGTAGACGTGTATTCTCTCTATCTTCTGTATCATTTGTAATTTAATGAATGTCCTACTGATTGTGATGGATAATAATGATTAACACCCTCCTTTTTATATATGTGTTCAAAAAAAGACATGCTTGAAATGTTTTTATTAAAATCGAGGGGTGTTACAGTTGGTATCGGAGCTTTCGGTTTGAATACCTTTGGACCTTGGTGAGACACCTAGTCTCCATGGGTTCTCAGGTCATTACATGCAACTATGATCATTCTGGTGTGCCTTTGAGCACCATTCCATCCTTGATGTCGGTTTCTCTATTCTTACTCACTCCTTGGTCGTTGGGCACCCCCCAGTCCATTGAAGGTCGGGTGTGTGGTTGTTGAATCCTCCCTTGAGATTTGGGGTATGTTGATTAGAAGCTAAGTCTTAGTCTCGATGGTTCGGTGTAGTGAATCTATGGTGATTGATCATAGATGATTGGTTGAAGTCTTCCGCGGTGTACTCTTGTTTGTTCGCTTGACTGTTGGATCCCTCCTGTGTTCAGGAAGTTAGATTGGAGAATTTTGGAGTTGATAAAAATCCTTGAAGTTTGGGTCTTCTTCCTTGTGCTGATTGTGAGTCTTTGCGAGGTTGGGATTGTTAGAGGTTGAGTATTGGGTTTAAGGGACTAAAGTTGTAGTTTCTCCTTGATTGGTCGAGATGGAAGAAGATAGTCCGATTTGTGGTAATCCTGTAAGAAGAATAGAAGGAGTTAGTGACTTGAGGTCATTCTCTAGAAATGTGTTGTATGAGTCTACGGTTGTTTATTGTGATTGTTGATGATTTGGGAATTAGATTTGTAGTCGTTTTGTCTTGGTGTTGGCTATGTGAGGTGTAGCCTCGGGTCGACCGTGCTTTGGGTGAGTTATGAAATTGGGATTTCAGTTCTCTCTTGAGGTTTGAAGCTATAGGGTGCGTAGAGTTATCTTGCGGATTCTTTCGAAGTGATTTTTGGGTTTTGTGGCCGTGTTGGTCGAAGGTTCTAAGTTAGTGATTGAGGTTATAGTATCACTTGTGACTTAGAGTGGTGATGTGCTTGGAATTATTTTGTGGATTCTTCGAAGTGGTCTTTAGGCTTTCTTGGAAGTGTCGGTTGATGGTTTTAATGCGATAAGTGAGATTGTGGTATCACTTGGTGATTGAGTTCGTGGTGTCGCTTGGAGTCTTAGATGTCTTGTGAACTTCTTTGGAGTGTTCCTTGAGTTCCATTGTGATGACGTTTAATGGTTCAGAAATTCGGATGTGGTTTCATATTTGGGTTGCTGTTTGGAAGCGATATGCCTATTTGGGTTATTGTGGTTGTGAAGGAACGTTTTCCTTAGTGTCCTTGGGAGTTAGTGCGGTGACGTGTTTGAGGTTTTCGTGGAAAGTGGTTTAAGGAATGGTGATTAGAGTTTTAAAGATTGAGGTTGTGTTTGGCACTTGGGAGTTTTCGATATTTCCCTAGTCTTGACTTGAATTGGTGAGAGTTTGCTAGTAGTATGGTCAATTATGTGGTTTTAGGTTAATCGTGGGGTGTCAATGGTTTCTGTCCATCTTCGTTGGAGACGATTTCAGCCTGTGGTCATGTTCTCTCTTAACCGGTGCTAGTGTTTCCCGTGCTTCGACAATGGAGGTGTGTTGACTGTTCTTGTCCCTCGATTGGAACTCTCGCGATTGTCTTGAGTTGCCTTGGTGTTGGTCAGTGTTCTTGGAAGCAACTCGTTGTTCGGAAAATCTTCTGAATCCTCGTTTCGGGCTTTGAAGTTGTATTCATCCGTTGTCATGCATCCCTCAATGTGGTAATCATCGTCGTCGTATCTCTCTCGATGATTCGCGAAATATTCTAAGTCTTGGCACTCGCGGGGTAGCAGTGCGCTGTTCGTTTATCATGCGGAAGTTCATCTGCATAGCGAAATCTTGTTTCTTGGGATTGCATTCCTGCATCTCGCGCTCTCATGTGTTGGTTCGTTGACCTTGCGCACGTTTGTTGTTGGCCGTGTCGCTCCGTAAATCCAACTTGGTGTCGTTTCTTGCTCGCCGTGTCCTTTTGTGCCTGGACAATCCTTTTCTGCGATGTGGTTATTGATTGGATTTTATTTGAGAGTGTGTTGTGGGATTGGTTTGCATTTGGTGGGATCAGTGAGGCGGACTTACTTTTGTGTCGTGCAGCTGTGTTGCGAGTGTTGGGGTAGCATATATGTGTCCTTTTTTTGAAGTCGACTGCACCGACTTGGATTGTGGTGGTGTTTGTAATGACCGGGTGTGCGTAGTCCGTGTCATGTCGTGTAAGAATGAACATGAAGGATTGTTTTGAGAAGGTGACTCGCCATCACATCTCAAATCAAACTTCATAGTCATTCTGGTGCCGCACTAGGTGTGTGCGGGTTGGTTTATGAGATCTTGATTATTCGGTCCTTCTCTTGGTGGCATTGTGGTTGTTCGGGGTGATTCGGGTGGCACTATTATTGTGTGACCATCCCTTGTAGCTTATCGTGCTTTCGAATTCTTCCTCTTGACGGTTGGATTGTTGCTCTCTTGTTCGGAAAATTATCCTAGGGATTATCTTGCGCGTTTGTGGTGGCAAAGTCTTTGTGGGTATCCTTGTGGTGGTCGAAAACCTCTTCCTTGCTTTTGTAAAATTCCAGAAACAGTTTTGGAAAATCGAAGTACCCATACCGTACCCGCGTGTCGGTACCGTACCCTTGTATCCAAATCACATCCTAGGCGTATCCTTGACGTATCGGCATGTCTTGGGGTGTCTTAGCGTGTCCGCGTGTCTTCGGTGTATCCCCCGCGTGTCGGTGTATCCACGGTGTGTCCCTCCTTATCCTTGATGTTTTGGCATGTTCCCGTCCCTTCGGCATGTCCGTATCATGTTGTGATGTATCCGTGAGTTTTGTAGGAATTTTCTGAGAATTATCCTCGCAGTTTGACTCTCGGTACTTCACTATCGCTTTGGCAATTCGTGTTTTTCTTGTTCGGGCGATATGTAATCATGTAGGAAGCATGAAAATTTCTCTTTTTCCTAGAAATTTTTGCGTTTCTTGTTGATGATCGTGTGTATTTTCGGTTTTCCCGTGTCACTGATCATTTTGTGGGATGTTTGTTGGGCTTGTTTGCGTGTTGAGAAGGTCAACTAGGCTCCATATTGATGCATTCTTGAGAAGAAGTGGGAAGTGTGTCGTTAAATCCTCGTGGCGTATTCCTTGTGCGGTTGTCTCTAGCGGGAACTCACTCGTTCTTTGTTTTTCCATGACCATCACCTTAGAAATTTCAAGGACAAAATTTTTGTAAGGTGGTTAGTTTGTCACACTCCGGAAATTTTAATTAATTTCCATCGTTCAAGAAATCAAAAATCCTTAATCGCGTTTAAATCCATCGATTTGATTCGTTCTTCAAATCAGATTTCTTTATTCATGGAAGTCGTATATAATTTGATTACGATTCCAACGCAACTTGAATCATCTCAATCGGAGTCCGGATGAAGAAGTTATGATCAAAATACTCTCAGAAATTCCACCTTTCCAGTTCAGTGAAAATTAACCTTGGTCGACCGGTACACAGGAATTTCTCGACCGATCGAGCTTGTCCAGTGGTCACCTCTGTGAGGTCCCGACCAGTCGATCCAAATGCGTCGACCGGTCGCCATGCCTAGTTTTCCTGCGCGAATTTCTTAAGTGAAGGACAGTTTGGTAACTTCCGATGGGGGTCATATATATATATGTTTTGTCTGAAATTTTGGGTCTTCCTCCCCATTTGGAACCCTAGTTCCCTCTCTCTACCTCCCTCTCTCAACTCTCTCTACCTTCTCTCTTCCATCTCTCTCAATCCATGGAGTTCCGGCGAAAACGCGAAGTTTTAACGACGTTCCTCTCGTCGTCCTCTCTGCGGTGATGGGCACGGATCATTCCCGATCGGTAAGTCTCTCTCTCTCATCTCTCTCTAAAACCCTAGGTTTTTATTGGTTGCTCGGCTAAGGTTTTGGTCTCCTTTAACGTTGTAGGGTATCGCGAGAGCTTCCCGTTGGTGAGCTTGGTTCACTCCGGCCATGGTGGTTTTCCGGCGACTCCTCCGGCGTCTTTTCCGGTGGCTCTCCAGTGTGTAAACTCTTAACTCCTATCTTATGTGTGTGCGTGGATGTCCATAGCATTCCTATTCGTTGTTGAATTTCATAAATTTCACAATTCATGGCATGTATCGTACTTGATTTCACATACCGTAGTAATTGGGTTTATCGTGTTTGAGGTGACTTGAATTGGGTTAAATTGTAGTCCTAGGATCGATCGTGATTTACTTGGGTGCCGAGTAGTGATCGTTGAGTCGTGTAGGGCCTTTGGAGTCGATGCCCGCTAGGTGTTCGATGAAATGCTTGAATGAGCTTTGGAGTCGTTTTGGGGAGATTTGAGTTGATTGGGTTGTAGTAGGGTCCGTGTGGTTGCCCGGTTGGTCATTAGGATTCCCTTGGGTTAGTATCAATTCCTAAATCACTCTTTGGTCTTGGTTGTCGGTAATTGGGTGAATGTGGGCATTGTGATATTGGGCGTCGTTGGGTTTCCCCTTGAACGTTGTTGTACCGAGTCTTTGACTTGATGGTAGGTTGCCCTTGGTAGTGGAACCTTGTTGATTGATAGAAACCTAACAATGAATGCAATGAACTTAATGAACGACAAATATGGAGATGGATCTTACGAGGACCACTCCTTGGCAATCTTGAATCATTCACTTAAATCCAACCTAATGGAACACCAATAATCATGTGAGGAGTGTTTTGGTTCGATGTCGTAAGGGGGTACCATTCAAGGGATTGGGAAGGAGTTTGCCCCAACCCTTGAGATTGTTATTTGATTGTGAACTATGTCCCGTGACCCAGCCCTTGTGATGGGTGGGTAGGACTTTGTGTGATTGATGGTACCCGTCCGGGTTTAGGAAGGAGTTTGCCCTACCCGCGTACAACCCCGAGTTTAGGAAGTAGTTGCCCTACTCGGATGTGATTTCGTGTGTGATACCCAGGAGCCTCCCCTTGAGCCCCCAAGTGGGCAGTGCAGTTTCGGGTACGATGATAGTCTTGTGCCACCTCTTTGTGTCGTCAAGGGGGCCGTTGGTCGAGACGATTGCGGTGTCCCATGACCCAGCCTTTGTGTGTGGTGGGTAGGACCTAGTGCGACCTCCCAGTACGTGACCCACATAGTCGACGATGTGGAAAAAGTCGGAATGGGTGGCTTGGGCTCTCTTGTTCTTCAAGTGGAGACAATTGTTGATAATAATTGAATAATGGAAAATCTACCATTTTACCCAATAGGCTTCAAAGTTAAATAACACCTGAATCTATAACAGTGCTTGGATTGTTGGGGGCTTGGGAATGAGGTGGTGAGGTGACTGTAACGTGGTAGCTCTTGGTGTTATTTTACTGGTTGGGTTGGTTACCTTTGGGCTTGCACTTACCTATCACGAGTGAGAGTGTTGATTTACTTTGAGGTCTGGCGGTTGTTGTCGTACTTCTGTGCCTTGGGTTCTCTCTTTCTCTACCCGTGTGAGGACACTTAGGCACACATTCACGTGTGTGCACTTTCTAGTAGTTAATAGTTTTCCTGCTGAGCCGTAGAATGCTCAAA
>NMUG010011735.1:0-10549 GCA_002855965.1 Monotropa hypopitys
CCACCTCGATCATTCCGAAGCACCTTAATCTTTTTGCTAAGTTGATTTTCAACTTCATTCTTATAAAGAATGAATTTCTCGATAGTTTCATCCTTGTTCTTAAGAAATTAAATGTAACAATATTTTGTGCTATCATCGACAAAAGTAATAAAATACTTATTTTCTCTTCGTGTTTGGACAAATTTTAAGTCACAAACATCTGTGTGGATTAGCCCTAAAGGCTCATTGCTCCTTTGAACATTTTAAAAGGATGACTTAGTCATTTTTGCATCCATATATGTTTCACATTTATGATTTGAATCAATATGGAATTTAGGTATATGATCTAGGGTTATTAATCTACGAATCGCATTGTAGTTAATATGTCCTAGTCTACCATGCCATAAATAACAAGACTCAAGCAAGTAAATAGAAGGAGTTTTCCATTATTATTCATAACATTAGGAACATCAGTTACGATATTAAGCTTAAATAGCCCATCAACCAAATAACCTTTTCCTAAATAAACTCTTGCCTTGGTCATAACAACTTTGTCTACCTCAAATACTACACGAAGACCATGCTGGATCAGAAGAGACCTAGAAATCATATTCTTGTGAATCTCTGGCACATAGAGCACATTATTGAGAGTCAATTCTCTACCAGATGTCATCTTCAGTATCACCTTTCCCATTCCCTTCACTTAAGAAGTTGTTGAGTTACCCATGAACAGCTTATCACTACTTGTAACTGGTGAAAAAGTAGTGAACATACTCTTGTCAGAGCAAACATGTCGAGTAGCCCTTGTGTCCACCCATAATTCCCTAAAGTTGGAACCCATTAGGTTGACCTCAGAAATCATAAAAGCAATGTTGAGGTCAGAGATGTCTTTCGATAGAGAATCCATCTCAGCCATGTTAGCTTGTTAGCGAGGTTTGTTGTCCCTCCACGACTGACGACAAACCATAGAGGGATGTCCAGTCTTGTTGCAGTTAAATTACTTCCCTTGGAATTGTGATGACTGCTTCTTGGCAATGACAGGTTTAGGGCCAAAACTCTTCAACCTCTCTCCTTCTGTTTGACGACCCTCTTGCCTTGTTTTGTACCCTTGTCATTCTTCTTAGCATGCCGCCTGTTGGACCCTGAGTCTTGTCCACATTCCATCACATTGGCAGTGGAAGAACCGTTCATCTTCCGAGCAGCCCTTTTGTTGTCCTCTTCTATTTGAAGCTTCATCATAAAATCTTCATATGACAATTCCTTTCTCTTGTGAAGAATATAGGTTCGAAACTCTTGTCATGTAGAAGGAAAATGGTGCACACCAATGGCCACCATAATGGACTCTGAAATAATAAGACCCTTTACATGCATTTGATGGACAAGAATCTAAAATTCTTGAGCCTGACTCACTACAGATCGTGAATCAGTCATCTCGAAGTTAGCAAAACGATATGCTAAGAATTTCTTCGAGCCTGCGTCCGTAGTCTTATATTTCTTCTATAGAGATGTTCATAAATATTTTGCAAATTTAGCACCCACATAGATGTGGTACAGTGAGTCCTGAAGGCCATCCAGCACATAGTTGCGGCATAGAAAATCCACAGCCTTCCATGTATCCCATGCAGCCCTTTTGTGGAAGTCGATGTCTTCCAGACCAACTGCTGGTTCATCTTTCATGAGGAACCTTGAAAGTCCCAAGGTGGTAAGATAAAAACAACATTTTATTCGGCCATGTTTTGAAGTCCTCTCCTGAAAAGTTTTCCAGATGTATGGTATGATTTATCAGTTGAAACGGTGACGAGAATTGTGGCAGCATCTGTGGTGTAACCATAGTAGTTGAAGAGACAGCAAGTCTAATCACTAATGGGTTTCTGAAGGGATTCCCAGAATGATTTCCAAAGGGGTTCCCAAAGGAATTCTGTCCTCCCAATTGATTTCCACCACCAGGGTGGGCAGAACCATTTAGACCAAAAATAATAGTGTTAGATGCCCCATCAACATGATGGTAACCAACAATGAAATCAGCACTGATTTGTTGCAAAACATTTCCGTTCAGGACATTGTTCTCAGTATCGGAGAACAAAATATCTACTAACTGTTGTGAAGCCATTTTGATGAAACAAAATATAAAGAACAAATTAGAATCACACAAGGAAAATTGATTAGAAAACAACATATAAAATGATCATCTGATGATCTGATTCACAAACATTTTTAAAACTGTTAGAACAGAAGATGAAGAGACTAAATGAAAAACAGCAAGCAAAAATAGCAAGGACCAAACACAATATTTTTCTCCCCAGAAAACATCAAGGTTAACTCTCAAACAAAACAAACAAGAAGGCAGATCTAAAAAGTATAATGCTTGTAGGAAAAATATGTCAAAAGTTATACCAAAAGATAAAATTGGAAAATCAAAATAGAAATGAAATAAATGACTGGTGGCCTGTGATTAACAGAGTTCCCTTAATACTCTATCTGACTGGATGGAAATAGAAGTAGGATAGCAGGTGTATGCTGGTAGAATGGATTTTCGGATTATTGAAATGGTGAGCAAAACTGCCAATATATACTGTACGGGGAAAAAGCTTCAGACCTTTGGTTTTACAAGACCTTTGGTTTGCTGCAGGGAAATATAACTCTTCAACATAATGCAGTTGTAATGGAGTTGTAACTCTTCTGCACATTAATATATGTAGATGAAGAGATAGCAACATGGGTCATAAGTCGCAGGTCGGGTAAAGCTTAGGGTCAGTCCACAAACCAAATGCCCAATAGAATTTCTAGTCAAGCCCACAAAACCCATCTGAGATTCAGCCAAGCCCAATCCAATTATCACAATTGGATTTTCTATAAAAAGATAAGTCCCGTGGCACGGGACACATTCCTACGAGGCACGGACCCGAGACCCAGGACGCGGGATGTGGGCGCAGGCGGCGGTGTGTGTGTATGTATGCATGGGGAAAAATATTTGAAACTTACTTCATCTTAATTTCTCTTTAGGCTTATTGTGATATTTAGTGACACCCCTTATTAAATATAGTCAACCACTTGACTCCCCAACTTCTAATGCGAGATTGATCATTTTAATACGCACCCATTATTGAAAATACCACACTTTGAGTGACAATTTTTCATTCACAAATTAATAAATTTTAATATTTCTTTTTGTGTGTTAAAGCTCACACTTAGGACTATTAACCCCCACTAAGAACCGTCTCAAAAGATTTCATATTTAATCAATAAATATTAATCAAAATGAATTAGTTTAAAAGTCCATTAAAAATAAAGTATAACCATCACAAATTAAGGTATGATCAATAAATATTAACCAAAGTCCATTAAAAATTAGTTTCAAACTAATTTTTTTCAACAATTTTTTCTTCTTAGACATGTATCAACTATACATTGATTTTATGTACGCGCTATTAATACGGCACATGATTTTCTATAGGAAAATGATTTTCGCACTCCCCATTTACCATCTGCACTCCGAAAGTAAAGTGCGAAAATCAATTACATATAGGAGTTGATTTTCGCACTCCACTTTTGAAGTGCATTGCATTGCAAAAATCATTTCTCTTTTCTATATTCAAATCACCTACGATAGTGATCATACCTGAAAGTTTATATTAAAATTTGATACATTGGCGAGATTTTCAAAAGATTGTATTTTCTCCTCAAGATATATCAGAGTTATAAATTACCCTTAATACAATATACCTTCTGGTACAAAACCATGCATGAACTTCAAATGTATGACAGTTACATGAATGAGCTGACCAATTCGTGGGACCTCCAAAAGCTTTCCAATGAAAGAAACTCTACCTATTTAACAATAACTCTGTGGAATTCCAGCTAACAAACCCACAGAAAGTAACTTCACTAAAAGAAGCCAAATGAGAGCTACCACTAGTTCCTCCCACATCACCCATATGTAGGACTTTTTTCAGATGGGCAGTTCCTCTTCCTCATAGATTCTTCAGTAGCTTTCATGCATTCATTTTGAATTAACATAGACATACCTTCTCTAGTCCCTATTCATCTACCAAGAGAAAAAAAATCCTTCTCCCAAACAACTACTACTGTTCTCAAATTTTCTATATATATGTTGTATGGGCAATGGAATAATACTCTCAGTATTCCATGTCGATAAAAAACAACAAACACTTTATGAATACCATTCATTTTGGAGGACCGATGATGAACCAAATGAAGAGCTCGTGGGAAGAACAAGCTTTCAGCCTTGAATGGCCTCCGCGGTCTTATTCTTGTACCTTTTGCAAAAGGGAGTTTAGGTCTGCTCAAGCTCTTGGGGGCCACATGAACGTTCACAGGAGGGATAGAGCTAGGCTCAAGCTATCTCTCCCCTCTCAAAATGAAGTCGCTCATCAAGAAACCCACAACCCATCTCAGGTTTGCTGTAAAATTTTCAATCTTCATGACCCTATTGGTAACCCAAGTCTCCTTGGAATATCACCTCGAGATCCTACGCTGAAACCGGATTGGAAAACCGAGGGCGGAAAGGGTGCAAGGAAAGACGATTTTTTGTTTTTGGGTCATGATGGATGTGGTGAGACTGAGAACAATTTGTCTATGGGGTTGAATTTGGTTATTTCTCCAAACCAACCATATGGGTTTGATGTTGATGAGGTAATTACTAGTCATAAAAGACATAAGACTACTACAGTTTCTTCAAGTATTCAGAATTGTTTCTTTCAATCAGAGGTACTTGGACTCAAAACTGCCTACTTGGAAGAATTGGATCTTGAGCTCAGGCTTGGTGATCCACCAAAGACGAAGTAAAAGTGCACCAGACAACATCGATGGCTCCGGGAAGTGAAAGAAAATTTCATTTCTCATTTTCTTTTTGGCACAATTGTTTCTATAGCATTGAGCTTGATTCTGCATGGTCTTATGACAGGCAACAGCTTCCTGTGAACTTACAAAGTACTAGAATCTGACTTTGAACAAAAGAAAAAAACTTTATCTATTTCCGGGTGTAATTTGAGATTTTGTTTTTCTGATTTGATTGATGTATGGTACATGCTGCAGAAAATCAATTTATTTACAAGTGTAGCTCAAGGTCAAGCATACTTTAGAGGTGAAAGCATAATAAGGTTTAAAATAATAGTATAGAGGGCCCACATTTGCTTCCAATTGTGCAGCGCCACGTGTGTTGTTCATACATACATATGTATGAATAACACACGCAGGTGACGCTGCATCATTGGCTGCAGAACACCAAAACAATTCCTTGCCAATTACATGTCGATACACTTGTAAGTTTAAAACTTGGAAATGTATTGGTAACTTTCACTATGCAATGTTCCTACTCAATTCCTTGCCCTAATCTCAGCAAATATGAGCAACAATCAACCAAATAATATAACCGATTCACTAGCTCGACGGTTCTTTTGGTTACGGAATTACTGATTTGAAAAAGACTAGGAAAGTGACACATATTCATAATAGGTTTTGTCAAAATTAACTATTTTAAGGTAGGTAAAAATAAATATAAGAATATAAAGGTCAAATTGTAATTGTTAGAAATTATTAAATGTCATTTCCTATACAAAAAAATTTATTCTCGCACAAAAATAATGTTTCCCATGCATGAAAATAAACTCCTGAATAGAATATAGTTCTCGGGCATAAAAGAACGGGATGAACAGTGTTTCAACAACGGTACTACTACAGTACCTATTGCAAGCCCAATTTGAGCTCGAAAATATCGTATTGAATACGGAAAATTAGTTGAAAATGATTAGTAAGATGTTTTGTATAGAAATATGGTAATAGAATTAAGAAAGGAAGCATAAAAAATTGATCAAGACGATAAGTCTAGATCCTATTTAATGATTGGGATAAGAAAATACATTCATAAAATACTCTCCATAAAGAATATTATGCACGAAAAGACAAGGAAAATGATTAAGAAAACGACAGAGATTAAAAGTTAATGGAGATAATAAAGGCGTATTATTGCATTTAAGTGTCCATTGGTAACGTTAGAAAGCGAAAGGCTTGGTCAGACTCGACCCTACAAATTTCCAAAATAGAAGGTAGACCCCAGAATTAAAAAAGGCGCAAGATGTATATAAAAGGCATAAAAATAGACAAACAAGGTACACAAAATTCAGATACTGAATCTCCTTCTCAAATTCAGTTTTGTTTACATTTTCGTTCAAGTTTTATTTGATAAAAATATTAACTTAAGCATCGGAGAGCCCTCTGAATCGAAAGACATATGGTTTTTAGGTGTTTTTTGTGATTGTGGCATAGCCAAGACTTTGAAGATTCAAAGAGCTGAAGATTCAACTCTCGAATTGACATTTTTGATATTGTAAAGGGTTTTCCAGAAAATCCCTCCCACAATTGGCACTATTTGTGGGAAATTCTTTTGTGACTTCTTAATATTTCCATTTCTCTCAAGTTAAAAATGTCAGGACGAGATTTTATAATGCCAAAAAGAGAAAGGATAGCCTCTAAGATCATTAGGGGAAAAGGATTAGCAATTGTTTCTCCTTGTGGTGTTAAAAAGAGAAGGGTGATTCTTAAAGGGACTAGTTCCATGTCGAAGAGTCAAAGTCTCCGAGAATATTCCAATTCTAGGGAAGATGTGCAATATTCTCGTTCAGAGTGAGAAGTATCATCAGAAACAAGAATCCAAACCAAATCTCATTCCGAGACCAGAAGAGAATCAAATTTGGAGAGAATTGTCGAAGGAAGAGATCAAGTGATCGAAAGGATGGTGAAAGAAATTCAAGAGCTTAGAAGAGAAAGAGTGTGCGATGAAAGGCAAGAAAGTAAAGCTAGAAGGTAGGATAATCAACCTCGTCATTCTCATGGTAGATCTAGGGGAAGCAAAAGTCAGCACAATCGGAAGGACGGGCCTGTGAGTCAGAACATACCCAGACATGATCACCTTGATCAGATCAGTCATACTCATGGTAGAAGAAAAACATTAGACCAATGGATGGAGAGATCCATTCGCTCAGATAGAGAAAGAAAAGACTATGAGCAATAAATCATAAATCATATTCATATGCCAAGAAAGCATTTTGTTAATGAAATAGAAATAGTGCGAGAAAATGATCAAGCATTGGACCATACAAGAGATGCACAGGAATTCAGAAATCTTGTGCAGGAGAGAAGGCATCTTGATAAAGAAAGGCATCCACAAGCTGATGTGCGAGGGCAGGATCCTCTGCCCCCCAATATGAATGAAATCAAGGACTAGTTGAATCATTGCCTGGAAGGAAGAAGAATAATGCATGAAAGTGCTAAGAGGGTACTTCGTCAAATGACATCAACACCTTTGTGTGTTGAAATTGAAAGATTACCTTTGTCTAGGAATTTTGTTCAGCCAAAATTCTAGATGTACAATGGGACCATAGATCCCATGGCACATCTAAAGGCATATCTACAGTCAATGATTATGCACGCTAGAGATGAAGACTTGTACTACAAGATGTTTGCATCTAGTTTGGGCGAAATTGCCCTAAATTGGTATTATACTCTTGCCCTGCACCTAGTTGTGGGTTGGAAAGATCTTGCTAAATAGTTCGTTGCTAGATTTCTCACATATCGCAACCCCCCAAAGGAGTTTGATTCATTGATGGCTTTGAGAAGACAATCAGACGAGTCAATCAGAGACTACGTAGGATAATATATGGGAGTTTAAAATGAGATTGAAGATTGCATTGAGAAATATGTAGTAGCAACCTTCAAATTGGGACTCTCTGTGAGGGAAAAGTTGCGACAGTCTCTCACAATGAATCCAATAGAGACAATGGTGGAGATGATGGATAGAGTGGAGTAGCATGCCAAGGTGTAGGACGAGATTGCTCGAGAGATAGAGCGATCAGGCCGCAAAAGTCATAAGACCAATGCCATCAGTCAAAATAAGCCAAAGAAGAATAGGAAGCAATCACTGCCACCACCTGCAGATAAAAAAGAAGAAAAGGAAGAAGTGTTGTTCATAGCACGGAAAACACCTAGGCCAGGACCATACATATCCCTTTTATTTTGTTTCTTCTTGTTTTTGTTTTATAAAATAAAAAACCAAAAAAAGACATTGATTGACCATGGCTTCCAATGATTATCCCTTGAATGATTATTTAAACCGTTCGGAAGCCATGGATCATCAAGTTTGGGAGTCTTACCCTCCATTCCCAGATCCATCTTGTCAAGAGTGGCATGACCACTCTAACTTTTATCGAGAATGTGAGTCTTACCAAGAACCACCACCCCTCTCATACTCGTATCATGATGCAATGGCTCCACAACAATTCTACTACCCGGAGCCAACCAACCAATACCCAAGACAATGGTCCCATTAGGAGCATTGTTCATGTGGCCCACTGCCCACGACTTATTTGGAGGATACCTTGTAAGTATTTCGCCGAGGTTGCCATACAAATATTTTGGAGGATGCCTTGCAAATATTTCTACGGGGTTGAAATTTCAATGTGGCTCTCCACAATGTTGTGGTGGCTCCTCTCGAGTCTTATTATTCTGAGCCACCCTTCGGATTTCATGACCATTGTCCTCCGGAAGTAACTTTTGACCCCCAACCACTATCCCCAGATCCACTTGAGGATACTTTGTAACAATTTCTTCAAAGTTGCAACAATATCATGACCCTTAACTCTTTATGCCAAGTGGACTTTGATGTCCCATACTTTGAGTCATCCATTCCCACCGATCCCTTAGAGGAGGCATGCCTTAGTTCCGAGGAGGTTGCAATCCTAGAACATCGGGAGGTGGGGATTCCTCATTCCACCCTAATGGTCCAAGCCACAATGAGGTTGCTCCCCAAGCCCGATAATGACACTCCTCTCACTCCTATCGAAAGGCATACTCCGTATTACCATTATGATGAGAGTAATGAGAAGTGAGAGGAGGAATTTAGGCGTGGAAAGAGTGTATATGTTGTTAACACCTTGCTCATTGAGCTCGAAATGCCTAGTATTTCCCAATAGCCCATCGAGTGTGCATATGTTGCACCTATTTTCATGACACCTCTTGGGGAGTTTATCTTTGGGGTCGAGTCTTTGAATTCTAGTTGTCAAGGTGGATATTTTTTATGTGTGTCCCTTCTACCACCACCTATGCTTGCCTTATCAAAGATTGATTTTTTTCGCATTGACCGACTCCTTACGAGTCATGTTCCATGTTATATCTATATGGTCAATGACTTGAAATCCAATGTCATCTGTCGTGGTAGGGCGGTTGGTTATTTGTTCTTGAAGTGCCGCTAATCTCCCTTATTCTCAGAATACTTAATTTTATGGCTTGGTCGGCTTTAATATGTTTAAAATGTTGTGAGATAGTTCACCACGTGCTACGGCCCTCAAAAAGGCCATCATGTCAATACAATTCTCCACATTTGGGTGGTCGCTTTCTCAGTTGTTGCCTCATCTTTGAGGCATAATTTCTTTTTCTTTTTTTCTTTTTCTTTCTCTTCTTTTATTTCTTGCATTTCATTTCCTTAGTTTAAATAGAAAAAATCAATAACGTCTAGGAGACAATAAATCCTTAAAGGTTGAGATACCTCTAGTGTTTGTCATACTCAAACGACCTCTTGATGGTCCAGTATAGTTGCCTGTTATTCTATCCTTAGTGGTGTATAATCTAGGATTACCCCGGTAAAGTAAGGATGGTAGTGAATGATGATTGGAGTGTTTCTGAACAAATGAGAAACATAAACTGTTGAGTACTGACCTATCTCCAAATACCGAGAGATTTCCTTCTCTAGTACACTATTTAAGTGATAATAGCAGGAAGAAAAGTACTACTTGTAGAGAGTCGTATGAGAACTCATACTATATTAAATAAAATCGGTGTTTGCACACTTGGCTACCATTATAAAGTAATTTTGGATTAATCGTTGCTCTTATAGTTTTAGTTGACATTCAGTTTTGTAAGGTTTTTTCCTTTATCCTTGTAAGTTTGGTTGACTATGACTCGAGGTATTGATTCTAAATCCCCTTTCTTGTTAGGGTATAGGGTGGTTCACATTCATTGCTCTCTTTTCTTTTATTTACTGTTTTGTGCACTGAAGACATTGCACGATTTAAGTTGGGGGAGTGGAGCATGTTTCTCATGCTTGTGCCATATTTTTTTTTCTTTTTAGTCTCATTTTAAAGTCTTAGAAATTTTAAAAGTTTTTGAATCGACGGTCTAGTATAGTCGTCTGCCTTTATTTTCCCTTTTGAGGCAGGGAGAAAAGTATAGCTCATTTCATCCATGTGACAGATTCGTTAGTGTAGATAGTGAATTACTTTTGTATAGATTTTGGGACTTTGTGAGTTGTTAACTCTATGATATGAGTAGGAATTTTTCAGCCTTTTATAGGACTTGTGTGTGGCATCTTAATTCATTTTGCTAGCTTGTTGCAAGAATTTGTTTTGGCACTAGTTTGTAACCTTATTGCATTTCACGTTAAAAAATAGGCTTGAGTCGCTTGTGAGTCGTACCTCGATTGTCTAAAAGGGTAGTTTAGTAGAGACTTATGCCAAAGTCAGTCTCATTATTCTAGCATTGGGAATTCACTATCATTGTT